>CAUYQG010184614.1:0-54026 GCA_963574415.1 Tarsius wallacei
TATGATGGCTATTTATAACACATAAAAAACGATTTTGTGAAATATAGCCAAATTAATTATCTTTTTACCAATTGAAGGAAAAATCAGTACTGTCAAACTTTTGAGCATATTGTTACATATTCTGTATGTTCTAAACAAATAATGTAAAACTTTTGCTGTTAGTATTTAAAAGTTCAAAAGTTAAGATGCCTTCACAAATGAGGTTAGCAAAGAATTTAGTGCAGAAGAATCATTTAAAACCTGAAAGCATAGTGGCTGTGCTTGAGTTGATGGGGTATCAGAAGAGGATTATAGATAATATGAAAAGATTATTATATAAAATGAGCAATTAGAGAGATACAGACAGTAGTGTGGCTTGTTTAAGACCATTGCAAGATTTATATTTCAGATATTACTGTGAACAATGGAATGTATTGTGTTGTAGAGAAAAGGAACTAGATGGGAAACTTCTTAATTGTCAGGCAAAAAATGGTGAAGATTTGAGACACTGGCTGAAAAATATACTAGCAAAGGGATGGATTTGAATTTTAGAAGCAAGTGCTAGTGGCAGGAGAAATTAGTGAGAGTCAATGTTGGATCTAGAAAGAGTGAGGGGCTTAGGAGGATGCCACAGTGAATATGATCATTATATACTCGAATGCATGATACTGAATTTTTTAAATCAAATACCTAAGTCAGGACATTTTTTTTATGCAGTGAAACAGTGGGTCACTATACTCCACTGTGCAGGAGGTGATTAGATATTGTTTTCTATATGAATATCAGGATGCATTTTCCTGACCTAACTTTTACTGCAAGAGTTCAATCTGTTTCTTGACTATTCATTCTTTACATATCAACAAGCTTTTTTCAAAAAGCCTTACCATGGCTAAGTCCTTCCTTGCTGGCATTTTTTTCTATGTCCTCTGTCCCTGTCTCTGTCCTCTGTCTCTGTCTCTCTCTCTCTATGTGTGTGTGTGTGTGTGTGTGTGTATGTGTGTGTGTGTGTGAATGTATATGAGTGTGTGTGGTGTGTGTGTGTGTGTATTTATAAAATCTTCAGTTTTCCGTTACTTCACTACGGTTCCTTTCTGTGCATTTGGATCTTAACTCTGCTATCCTATATATCTATTCAGATAGAATTCATGAATACATTTTTCAGATGCTGATTGAACCTCAGGGACCATGTTTCTCCTGGCTCCAAGAGCTAACAATTTTTGGATGATAACATTTAGAGAAACTAGAGGCCTCTGTTGCCTATAAGACTTGGTAAATTGGACCACCAACTCTTTCCTAAAGAATTTTGTTTCCTTTATTTTACCGAGCTAGCTCTCCCCATACTGTTCTTGCTTCCTTTGGTTTCCCCTCACTGAAGTTCCTATGGAAAACATATTTACGTGATCAGTGATGTTATTGAAGAAAAGTTCTCATCCCTATCTATCTTCTACCAGGTGGAGAGGATTCAGGGATAGATTTGGTCTTTGAGACAAAAAAAGAAAAATCATACACATTAAACAAAGTAACTTGAAAAATGTTACCTCCTTGATTGAATATAATCCATGTTACTTCACACTGAAAAGATTAACGGTAATTAAACTGCCCAGAAGAAGAGATACTCTTAATATATATACATATATATCAGAAGTTGTAAAGTCAAATGACACATAACACTTAGAGTAGAACAGAGGGCTGTCTCTAAATCTGGGATCAGAAATCAATTCACTTTTTATGCTTTCCTGTATACTCTTTTCTTTTTATATTTCCTAGGAACTTGAACTTGTTATTTGATAATAAAAAATACATGTATTTATAAAGTATCACCAAATTGCTGTCATAAATAAAGATGTTTCAGCAACTTACACTTGAGAAAATTTACTAATGAGGTCTATGCTGTCAACTTTTTTAAAATTAGCCTCTTTACCAGTGATGTAACTATAGTACAGTGGACAATAAATGGTACAAGCAAATCCCTGAGAAAGCATTTCTGGCGTCTTCATGGCCCCAGGGGTAGTAAGGTTGATTTCCTTTGGTAGTTGACCACTTTGCTATGGCCAGGGGACAATTTAATGCAAAGAGACAAGCAGCACCAGAGAGACAGAACTTATGTTTCAGCTTTGGAGATCAGTGTTTCTAATGGCAGAGCAAACTGTGGTTGTTAAGAACTCTGTAATCAGAATTGGCGGTTTAAATCCCAGGTCAACCACCTTCTAGATTTGCAACCTTGAGCAAGATTGCAAACCTTATAACAATAGCAAAATGCAAATAATGTCTTAGCTTGCAAGCCTTTGTAAAGACAAAGGGAGGTCAGAAATAACAATCAGGTACTAGCTTGTAGGAATGTACAATAAATGGTAGAGTGATCATTGATAATGTTCTTTGTTTAGTAAACTTTGGAATTCCTGAAGTAAAAATGAAGTAAGGAGATAAAAATGTGCAGAAGTTAAATTGGCAAAAAGCAGATTATAAAGCTGTACATGAAGGCAGAATGGAAGAGGATGTAGATAAACAGATCAGCTTATAAGGACTTACAGTAAGAGAACGCAATGCCTTAGAAATGATATTATAATTATCTGATGTAGGACTACTTGCAGAGAGAAACAGGGTAGTTAATTTGGGCAGCAGAAATACATAAAGGCAATGTGGAGACACATAAGGTAGGACAAGGAACAGATGAAATAGAGCCAAGATACACGATGATAACTAGTCAGACCAGAAAATTAGTAACAATTTCTTAGACAGAAATAGACTATTGTTTAAGACATAGAAACTGAAGCCAAATGGCATGGGTTTAAATTCTATTTTGGCTACTTACTAGTTAAATAACCATACAAGTTAATTATCCTCTCTTTGCCTCAGTTTTCTTACCTGTAAAAACTCGTTAGTAATAATACCTACCCAAGTTTGGAGTTTAATTGAGCTAATATAAGGAAACACTAAAATCATGCTTCATACTAACTGCATCATAATTACGGCTTTTATTATTTTTAAATAATAGCAAGTAGTACGAGGTCTGACAATTAAGTTCACAAACTTGCTTCCGTGCCCTTATGTTGACAGCACTGTACAAACAACTTGGTAAAGTTTCATAAACTTGGTATATCAGTGTGTAACAGCTGTGTTTGTGTTGACATGTGGTGGTGTCTTGCTGAGTGGCATACATTATATTTTTTGAGTAGAGACCTCACTCTGTCATCTAAACTAGAAGGCAGTGGCATGCTCCCGGCCACCGCAGCCTCAACTTGCTGAGCTCAGGTGATTATTCTGCCTCAGCCTTCCAAGTAGCTGGAACTACAGGCACACACCACCATGCCTGACTAATTTTTTCATTTATTTTAGAGATGGGGGTCTCATCAATTTGCCCAGGCTGGTCTCAAACACATGGGCTTAGGCAATCCTCTCACCTCGGCCTCCCAAAGTATTGGGATTATAGGTGTGAGCCACTGTGGCCTGGCCTAGACATTCATTATTGTTGCACACTTTTGGACACAATCGCTAGAATGTCAGAGCTTAAATTAGAGCAACGAACAAATATTAAATTTCTTGTTAAACTCGGCAAGAGTGGAAGTGAAATCAGGGACATGTTAGTCCAACTTATGGGATAATGCCATGAAGAAAACAGTGGTTTACAAATGGAGTAATGCTTTTCTGAGGGTAGATAAAGCATCACTGATGAAGAGAAGCCAGAACAGTCAGTAATGAGCAGAACTGACTAAAACATTGCAAAAATTCATCAAATTGTAGTCAAAATTGTTGACTAACTGTGAGAAGCATAGTAAACCAAATAAACATCAATCGGGAGGCAGTTAGGAAAATCTTAACTGAAAATCTTGGCATGAGAAAGGTGTGTGAAAAAATGGTCCAGAAGGAGCCCTTGCATCCCAACAATGCACCAGTTCACACAATACTGTCTTTGAGGACTTTTTCTTTTTTTTACCAGTAAACAAATAATTGTATTAAAACACCCTCTCTACTCACCTGATCTGGACCCAACTGATTTTTTTCTTTGCCCAGAGATGAAGGAGATTTTGAAAGAAATACATTTTGATGACATTCAGGACATTAAGGGAAATGCGAGGACAGCTCTGATGGCCGTTCCAGAAATAGAGTTCCAAAACTGCTTTGATGGGTGGACTAGGTGCTGGCATCAGTGCATAGCTTCCCAAAAGGGGTACTTTGAAGGGGACCGTAGCAATATTCAGCAGTGAGGTATGTAACACTTTTTCTAGGATGAATTCATGAACTTAAATGTCAGACCTGTAGTTTCCTTGAAGACATCTAAACTTTTTGTATATGATTATTCACTTATAATTTTGTCAATAATATCAGTTTAAGTTATTCTCATAAATAATCTTTCTCATAAATGCCCACTGAATGAGACTAGGCCCTCTCCTCTGTTAGATTGCTAATTCCTTGAGTTCACTGAATAAGGTTTTTATATTGCTGAATTCTTAGTAAAGTAGTTCCCAAGCCTGTCTGTATTTTAAAATCCTCCAGGGAATCTTGAGAATAGTAATCTCTGGACCCACTTTAGATGAATAAATTAGACTCTGAAGGAGGGGACACATTTTTAAAGTGCTTCAGGTGCTTTTAATGAACAGTCATGAGAATCTAGTGTTTTGCAAAAAATATGACATATAGATTGCTTGTGTCCTTCTTTCTTTCAACCAGAACTTACATAATTTACAAAGTTAAATATATATGTATAATAGAAATATAAATGTATATATAAGTATAAATAACTAAGTAATATATACATAGTAGCAGGAGAGTCTGACACCCAGAAGGCATTAATAAAGGTGTGATAAATATTTCAGTCAGGATTCTGGCAGACAGAAAATGGCACAGTGATCCTGGTAGTGCTCAGAATTTGGCAAAACTATCAAAGGATAGTGCAAGTCCTCAGGGCTGGAAAGCGCAGGAAACTGCTTCCACTTTCTATACCTGTCCTTTTTCTCTGTTTTTTTCCCTTCCACTACTTCTGTGAGACTAAAAGTAAAGCTCACCATCTGTTTGTTACTCATCTCCAAAATAAGGATTTTTTTCCAGATTGTAAATCAGTCATGTTCTTAAAAATAGTGCTTAATTTGCCTGATTTGTTTTCCATATAGGGAGACTTTGTCAATGTAAAATATGATGCACTGATTTACATTCTGGCACAAACTCCCAGTGTCCTGATGGACTGCTCACATACAGTCTATGGAACAGTACTTGGAATTGCAATGTACTTGATTATTCACATCAGCATGAGAATTTGTTGAATATCTTTCATACCAAAAAAAAAATCCTCCTTTGCTCCACATTTCCCTCCAGATATTAGCCTTTTACAGAGTTGGCATTTGCCATCTATAATTTTTCTTTTTCCAGCCACTTATAAAGCCATCCCAATCAGTCTTTGTCAAGATCACCTATCTGTCAAATCAGTAGTCAGCTTTCAATCCCCATGTTTCTTGATTTCTCAACAGCATTTGACACAGTAGATCATCAGTGGCAACCTCTATGTTAAGCTATCAATTCATATATCCAATTGCCTATTACATAGGCCTACTTAAAAAGAAGTAAACATCTCAAATGTGATTCATGTACAGCAAAATTTTTTCTTCCTGAATCTACTCTTACCACACTCTTACCTCTTCTGACTCCTACCACCTTATTCCAAGTCAAATGATCTCCCACCTAGACTCTTGGACTAGTCCCTTACTATTCCTTGTTTCTGTGTTTGCCTTCTCAGGGTGTACTCTAACACATCAGTCAAAGTGATCTTTGGAAAAGAAAACATTCTTAACCATTCTTCTGCTCAAAACCGTCTAATAACTTCCCAATTCTGGGTAAAATTCAAACCCTTTCAAGACCCACATGGTCTCTACAGGGATCCTCCTACCTTTGCTACTCTCTCTGTGAGCTCATCACTATCCCTTTCAGACACTGTTAAAGTCATAAAGGCCACTTTGCTGATCTCTGGAAACACTTTGACATTAGCCAAATTTCAGAAATATGTCAAAGGAAATAAATTTTAAATCTCAAATATTTCATCATCAATTTAAAACAAGGTGCTGACTATTAAACGTTATGAGTATTATGAAAATATTAAGAAAAATTTGGATATCATATCTGTGAGGACTTTTATAAATTCCATGTCTGCAATCTTGAAACATAATGGGCTAATGTTTCAAATGAGTTGCACCTCAGAAATTATGCTTGCAGGTGAAATTTCATTTAATCAGATATTTTGGTTATCTTGTAATGAATCTTTATTTGACTTATTCATAGTAAATAAAATGTTTTATACTGGCTAGAACTAAAATTATATTAAAAATTATACACTATTTTCTCACAATTCATTAAAAAATTTAACTTGATAAAAATTGTAAAACGTTTATAATATAGACAAGTATTTACTAAAATAAATAAAATATGTGCAAGTGACAACCTAGACGTAATGCCTATTATAAATACAATATTTTCATATATAACTGAACACTACGATAAATCAAAATTAAATTAGATTTCTAGCAAAATCAAGTACTATATTAATAACAAATAGTGAGGGAGAAAGTTTTATTAATAATAGAGTAACACAAAGCACAATTGTAGCTTTCAAATTATTGCAAATATCATTGAAATACAAAGTAATCTGTCTTTTCATTTTTCATGGATTTCTGGTACATTAAAATTAAAAAAAAAATTGGCTCCTTCAAGTAAAATTGCTATGGTTTGAATGCTTGTCCTCTTAAAAACTCATGATGAAATTTAGTTGCCAAGGTTAAGGTACTACGAAATAAGATCTTTAAAATGTGATTAGACCATGAGAGCTTCATGCTTAGGGGTGGATTTAGTTATATAAAAGGGCTCATGGAAGTGAACTGTTTTTCCTGGCCCTTCTGCTTTCTGCTATGTGAGGAACAGATTTCTCTTGTTCAAAGGAAGCGAGGTTCAGGCGCCATCTTGGAAGTTGAGACCAGATTATCACCAGACATAAATAAACCTATTAATGTCTTGATCTCGGACTTCCCAGTCTCCAGAATTGTGAGAAATAAATTTGTTTTCTTTATAAATTACACAATATCTGATATTCTGCTATGGCAGAACAAATCAAACTATGACAGCTATATTTGAGGTTCACTGAGTATTGCCTTGTTCACTCATTGTAAAAAGTACTGAAAATAATCATCTAACCAGTTCTAGAATATCTATCATTATTTTATTACTCAGTTATGATCTTGATCATTCATCATTTTAAGTATCATAACAAAAACTAAAATAGCTGATTTGTATTTAACTTTTAGACAGTCTGCAGTGTATTGAGAAAAGAATGAGATATAGAGTGAAAACCAAGAGTTTGGTACCTATCTATAACAGCTTTTTGACTCTAAATTATTCACTTAAATTTCCTGGTCTCCTGTTTTTTTACCTGTAAACTAGGATTTTCAAACTAATGAATCTAAGCTCTGTGTCGACTCTAAATGTCAGGATTGTATGACAATGTCTAGAGAAAAGTTGACTGGTGGATTCTGAATCTCCCCCACACTCCCTCTAACAACTGTATATAAATAAACAAGAATGCAAACAAAACCATAAATACATGACCTATGCATTCACATTAACTGGGGAAAGATAATTCTAAAGCCCCTATTTGTCTGTAAATAGAGGAAAAAAATTCCCACAAAGTCCATCTGCATAGAGAAAGTCAAATATTCAATGTCAAAATACCAAACAGGTTGGGACTTGGTAGTTCACAGCAATTGTTAAGTGAGGAAATTTAAAGTGTGTAGGACTGGAAGTAGCAGCCTCAGAAAGTATTAATTATGGAATGGATGCACATTTATAGAGAAAGGAAAATACTCATTATAAATAAGTACTAAAGGAAAGTAGGAAAACATGAATAATTTCAAAGAAACAAGAAAAAATCAAGACATGCCTCCTACTCTCACTAACACCACCCATAAAAAATTGTAATTTACATGAAATGTTCAGAAAAGACAAATTCATAGAGATAGAAAGTAGACTGGTAATTGTGTAGGGCAGTCACAAAATAATGAGTATTATATGATTACATTTATATGAAATGTTCAGGAAAGGCAAATCTACAGAGGCAGAAAGTAGACTGGCTATTGTGTCGAGCTAGGAGTTTGTTGGGGCAGTGGAAATACAGAGTGATTGCTAATGGATACTAGGTTTCTTTTGTTAGTGGATGAAACTGTTCTAAAATTGATTGTGGTGATAGTTGTACAACTCTGAATATTATTGAACTGTATAGTTCAATTGTATGTAACAAATTATATCTCAACAAAACTATTATTATTTTATTTAAATTGTAGTGAAGAGTACAGAAGAGGCATTTTCAACTAGTAATATTGTCCTTGAAATAATTAGGAATAGGAAAAAGCCAATCATATGTATACAACACTACTGTTACAAATTTTTAAAAAAATAAAAACAATGCATTTATGATGACAAAAATTCACCCTCTGAAAACAACCACAGAAATGAATAAAATTGTAATACCACACCCTAAACTAAACTAAGTGACTTAAACAAGCAATTGGAGATATAAAAACCTTCTTGAATCAGAAATATAAATACTACAACGATAACAGAACATAAACCAGGTTTGAACACAACAAAAATGATTTAACAGAAGAAAGAGTTAGAAGGAATAGTAAAATGATGTCAGAAATAAAGATAAATTGCAAGGGGCCCGAGAGAGAGAGAGAGTCAAATGAAAATTAAATTAAAGACATTGAATAAAAGCAGGAAAACACACTATGAGGATAAAAATGAAATAAAGAATATGTAAAATAGCTCAGAGATAAAGTAGTTGAAATGGAAGAGGAAAATAGGTTTATTTAGTATACCTGAGGAAGAAAATCAAAATTGTAAAACAGAACAAATATAATCCATGGAAGATAAAAGAAAGCTCCACTTCTATGCTGAGTGTCAAAGAAAATTGACTTGGTACAATCACTTCTAAGACAAATTCTAATACATCATTCAATTGAAGAAAAATAAAACATTCTTCAAGAAATAAGTTGAAATAATTCACAAAAGCATGAGAAACAGACTGGTATCTGACTTTTCCAAGACAACATATAAAGCAAGGCAACAGTGAATGAGTATTTTTAAGAAGCTTAAGGAAAGAGATTGTACACTAAGGAAATTATGTCCAACTATGTTGTCCTTTAAATAAAAAAGCAACAGGAAACAAAATGCTTTGAACATGAAGAAATGAAGGAATATTATGTGCATGTGCCCTTCTAAGAAATCTACTAAACTCCTTAGGGACTTATCAGATCAAGAGATGACTGGAGAAATGTTGACAAAAGAACGAAAAGTGAGAAATTCAAATTTTAATTTTAGAATGAAGATAAAATGCTGGGCAAGGTCATGGGGGATGACTAATACATAAACATTATATTTTCTATGAAAGTAGAGATAATGTAACAAACAGAAAAAGACAAGAGGGGGATGTTACAAGAGCTTTCAGGAAAACAAGACATAGTTTTTCTATCTACATTTGGACTTAAGACATTATTAGGCTAGAGCAATGACATTCTCCTTGGTACTCTCTTCACCTCCTTGTCTTCTTGTTGTAAATTTTTTAAGCATACATTTTAAAAATTCAAATAAAATATAAATCATCTGGTGTGAAAACCCATACTTTTTTAGTTCCTCCTTCTACTCTATACCTAAAAGTTATCTGCATCAAATTCATCACTATACATTTACTTCTGCTTCTGACATGCCTGTACCTGCTGTGATTGTTCTCTCCATCTATGTCTTTGAGCCTATGTCTTAAAATTTTCTCAGGGTCATCTGGATGCAGTGCTGAGTTTCCAGATACCTAACTGTCACCAAATTTACCAAGAATTATATTTCAAATATGTAACATATCTCTGAATTGTGGAGCTGGTCTATATAACTATATAATATACAGACATACATTATAATCACTGGATTTTCGCTGATAGTACCTACTTGTTTTTCAAATCTTCCTATAATAATTCCCATGTTAAATACTCCCAGGTTTTTCAAATAAAGAACCCAAATATCTTTCTTGAGTTCCTGCTGCATATTAACAGCTCCAATTTGATGTCTTACAATGAAATCACATGCAATGAATTTAAATCTATTTAATTTCCCTACTATACACCTACCTTCCCTCCTTACAGCATATTTCCTTAATGTCAAATTAGCTGTTCACACAGTCACTGAAGCAGAAAGCTGAGTGTTACCTTTGATTATCCCCTCTTCTTCAATGCTACTTGTATAATACCTGTTTGGGCATTTAAAACTGCCAATTTTGTCTTTCAAAGGTTGCCAGAATCCATTGTCTTTATAACTTCAATATTGTCAGTTAGGGCTTCTTGATCTTATTTCTGTATAATTGAAGTAGTCTCTTAATTTACTTTTCTACTCTATTTCACCATCCATAAAAATGCCAGAATGATCCTATCCAAATACAGGTAATAGAATATGACTGATTGCTTAAAGCCTTTTGTAGATTCCCTAGGGTCTAAAGTCACATTTCCAATCTCATCTCCCTCCTTGCCATTATGCTTCAGAAATAGTAACTATTTGTAGTTGACCCCTGATAGCCAGGCTCTCAAGATTCCGTGTCCATGCTTTTTATGTGGTCTAATATGCTTGCCCCTTACATCTCTATGTTTCTTCACCTGATATCACTTCTTATCTGAAGCCTGCCCTGATATTTTGTCCTTTTGTCAAATTAATTACAATAATTTTTCCTCTGTGCTACCATTGCGATTAGTACAAACTTCTATTATTACATTAATGACAATGCAATTTTTATTCAAGTCTACCTCTTGTCTGACTAGGCAGAGATTGCCTTAGAAAAAGAGCTCATGCTTGATGCACTTGGCATTGCATAAGTTCATGAACTAGAAATATTTAATAATTGTTAATATAATAAATACAAGAATAAAGCATGTGAATTGCAATTTAAAATATCACTAAATCAAAGAATTTATTATTTTGAATTCTTTTTTTACTTAAGTTCTATGAGTTATTTATAAATTAGGGTTCTTTTTTTTACGAAGTAAAAATTGCTTCTTTTATATTTAAATCTTATAATGCATTTTAGGTGAATAAATTAATGTATTTAAATAGTCACATAGACTATTTTCCCATAGAACTAGTGAAAAGCAGGCAAAAATCATAAATTATTATGTACATTTGAATGGGTCTCAAGGTCATATGATTATTCAAATGTGACACTTGACAAACAGAAAGAAAAAATGGGATTATTGTCACAGATCTGTTTTCATCCACTTCATCAATTTAGCTTCTAAATGAAGCAATATATTTTACATCCTAAGCACCTATTTTATATTGTAACTCTCTTCCATCTTAGTCTAAAACATACATATTTAGAAATGCTCTAATCTCTTCAATAATATTCCAACTCTGAACCCTAAAAACTACAAATTGCTTTTATCAATATCTAGAAAATTATCTTGATTTCCTACAGTTTAAAGTAATTAAGTCAGTATCCTTGAAGATTATGAAACATACCCCATTTTTTTGTCTGCAAAGATTAGATAACACATTTGTAACTTCTAGTATGATGCCTAATATACAAAATGTGTGCAAAAAAATGTTATTGTCTCTTTCCTGACATTTTCAAGTAAGCTACATATGGAGACTAGATTTTCAGAGTTTAGCTTTTCTTTTAGAAAGTGATAGAGTCCTGCTTGCATTTTCCTTGACGCCTTATTTATACCATGGGATACATAATATCAGCACCTCCTGTGTATGCACAATGACCCTAGTCTTCTAATTTACATTGATGAAAGAAGTTGACAATACAACAAAATAGGGGTCCTACCCAAAGTGCCTATTCTTTTATAATTATTGTATTTGTCTCCTTCATTGATTTATATTTCTTAGTTTTTTTATTTTCTGCATAAATTTTCCCAGCAAATGACCCATAAAATTATTTATCATAGGAAAATAAACCATCATCTTACAAATATAATCTTTAACTTGACTAAGATTTAGGTGATAAGAATTTGAACTGTCAGAAAGAAGTATCTATTTGTTTTTATTTACTTTTTTTATGTTGCTGTATAAATCCTACCTTCTAGACTGAGGTCATATTTTCAAATCTTATTGTACAGGCATATTTTGTAGAGTGTGTTGCAATTCTCCATTTATTTGAACATTGATCTCCAAACTTCAAATTTAAAAGTGTTGGGAAAATTGCCTTAAGACACAATCTGAGCAGAAAGTTTGAGGTAGTGTTAGCATGACCAGAAATCCTATTGTATTAACATATTCCTGAATGTTAACTCTAAATTAATTAAAAATTGTTTCAGTCCTAAAGCAATGACTATTATATCGCTTCATTACATTTCCCTCAGAAGCTTCTATCTGTTAATTATACAAGATGTCTCTTTGATAAATATACCCCTGGGTAAGGATTTTTTGTTGATTCACTGGTAAAAAAAACTAGTGATAAAATATAATTTAACTTCTTTCAAATCTCATCTCATATTTTATTGACCCTCCAACCTATTCTTGTTAAAAAAAGAGATCCTAAACATAACTGTGGCTTTGGATATGATGATTTAGCAATATAACAGCTTTTTCAACTTTATTGATATGTGATATGTCATTTTTTCATTTTAAATTTCTTCTTTTAAGTTCAAAGCATCATATTTTTGAAGGTTATTTATCATTTCTGACAGGAATTTGGAGATGCTGTGCCAAAAAATAAAAGACATACAAAGATCATGAACACATAACATCTTTTCAAATACATGTTAAAATTTAGCAGACTTTTGCAGGCTTTGTCAGATTCTTCCCTTTAAGTAGAAGCAAGGTGAGCTTTCTCTTCCCACATAATTTCACAGAACACAAACCATGAACAGAAATAATTATGCCTAACCTGAGTAGATAATGGCTGCCAGTGTAATTCTGCACTTTATAATCTATTTTACCATGTATGTATTGTTTGAATTTTTATATTTGGATGCCTCTTCAGGATATCCATTCAATATATCAAACAGCTTCATATACAGAAGGAGGTGGACTAAATTTAGTTATTGATGTCATTTATGAATCATAAAAATTGCCTGTATATATAGACAACATGAGCATTTTAAAAGCCATAAACCAATATATTTATAAAAGGGTACTTTAATTGGAGTTTCTACTGCTCTTCAAAAGAACAGATGAAAAGTGATTTTTTTTCTGTTTGAGGAACTGCTTTAAAAACAATACAATTTGGTGACCACTGTATTTTGTACTTTGTTTCATGATTGAATTATAGGACAGAGAGAATATTCCATTTCCTTATCACTACTAGGGATATAGTAAGCAGAAAATGAAAACATTGTTATTTTGAGTGATTTTTGCATGTCAGTTTAAGTCAAAGTTTTTCCTGTGAAATATATTTAATGTAGTCTGCAATGTTGTGAAAATAGAATCAATATGCATGGCAGTTGAGAGCACTGGCCATGCTGTTTATTGACATACTTGTAAGATTTTTTTGTTTACTTCTCTGATTTTCTTTTAAATCTGGAAGTGGTCATGGAAATACAGTAATAGAATAAATCAGAAAACTGGAGTAAACATATCAGTGGAATAGCTACCTAAAGCTTTCAAATGCTTCTGTTAACATGAAATACAAACTTTTAACAAATATTTCTGGATAATTTTTGAAGTAGTATTGACTTATTTTTTTAATCAATAAGCTTCATTTTCAGGACAGTTTGGGGTTCACAGCAGAAACAAATAGAAAGCACAGTTCTTGTATATTCCTTGTTCCCCTACACATACAACCTCCCCCATTTCCAACATCCCATACTAAGGTGGTGCATTTGTTACAATTGATGTCTCCACATTGACACATTATTATTACCCCAAATCCATAGTTCACATTAGTGATCACCCTTGGTATTGTACATTATATGGGTTTTATAATGACTTGTATCCAACATTGCCATATATATATAGTAGTTTTACTACCCTACAAATCCTTTTTCCTCTTCCTAATCTTCCTCCCTCCATTCTAACCCCTGGAAACCACTGATCATTTTACTGTCTCAAGTGACTTTTTCAGAATGTCATATAGTTGAAATCATATAGTATGTATCCTCTCAGGGTTGTTGTTCTCACTTAGTAAAATGCATTCTGAGGTTCTTCCATGTCTTTTCAGGACTTGATAGATCATTTCCTTTAGTGCCACATTTTATTTGCCTACTAATGGGTGTCTTGGGAGTTCCACATTTTGACAACGATATAAAACTACCATAAACATCCATGTACAGGTTTTTGCAGGACATAATTTTTCAGTTATATGGGTAAAAATCAAGGACTGTAACTGCTGGATCATATGAAAAGAGTAGTTCAGTTTTGTAAGAAACTGGCAAACTATATTTTAAAGTAATTGTACCATTTTGCATTCTTATGAGCAATGATTCAGAGTTGTTACTGCTCCACATGCTTGACAGCATTTGGTGTTATCAGAGTTCTGGGTTTTAACCATTCAAAGAGGTGTGTAGTAGTACCTCACTGTTGCAATTTCCTTATGACTTATGACTTATGATGTTGAACATATGACTTATGATGTTGAACATATTTTCATATGCTTTCTTGCCATATGTATATCTTCTTTGGTGAGGTTCTGTTTCTATAACTTGCTCATTTTAAAGTCAGATTGTTTTTTAAGAGTCAGCTGTTTATTCTGGAGAATAGTCCTTTATCAGACATGCCTTTTACAAATATTTCTTATTCTGTGGGATTGTTTCCTTCTTTTCTTGACATTATCATTTGCAGAGCAGAAGTTTTTAATTTTAATAAAGTCATTCTTATAGACTATTTCATTCATGAATCATGTATTTGATGATATATCTAAAATGTCATCATCGTAACTAAGGTTATCTAGGTTTTCTCCTATGCTATGGCCTAGAAGTTGTATTGTTCTGTATAGTTTTACATTGAGATCTATACTTCACATGGGGTTAAGGTTTGTGCTACCTTCATTTTTGGTTTTGCTTGAGGACATATAATTGTTCAAGCCTCTAATGTTGAAAAGATTATCCTTGCTCCATTTTGTTGCCTTTGATCTTTTGTCAAGAACAGTTGACTACATTTACGTGGGCTATTTGGGGGTTCTGTATTCTTCTCTAGTGATTTTTTTGTCTATTTTTTTGTCAATTCCATAGTATCTTGATTTCTGTAATATTACTGTAAGGTTTTATGCTGGGAGTTACAGTCAGGTAGCCTCAGTCCTCTATTTCTTTTCCTTCAATTTTGAGTTGGCTTATTGTTTTTTTTTTTACTTTCCACATAAACTTATGAATCAGTTTGTTGATATCTATGAAATAATTTGTGAGATTTTGACTGGGATTCCATTCAATGTACAGATTACTTTGGGAAAAACTGGTGTCTTGGAAATGTCTTCTTACACATAAATATGGACTATCTCTTCATTTATTTGTTCTTCTTTGGTATCTTTTGTGAGACTTGTGTTATTTGCTTCATACAGCTCTTATAAATACTTGGTAGATTTATGTTTGTTTTCATATTTACATGTATATACACACAGGAACACAGACACATACACACATATATGCATTTCTTGGTGATAATATAAATGGTAGTGTGTTTTTAAGTTCAGATTATATTTGTTCATTGTTGGTTTGGTTCTATTTTCATCACACTAAAAGACTCATTTACATTTGGTTAATTTGAAGACAAACTAAATAAATGCAAGTTTCACCTTCCAGAATATAATATAAATGTTTTTAAATAATCCATGCATTTGGAATAGATAAAAAATTTTATATAATGCATACTTTTATATAGCTATACAATGAATTTGTCTTTCAATAATAATAATACTGTAGGATTTGTTAAGACTTAAATGTCTTTGTGCTCAACATTTATTGGTATATCTTGTCAAAATAATTTTATTATTTTCTTTCAATAGAAAATCTCTCAATTTTTTATAGAAGCCCCAACTCCTCTTATGTTATTATTGAAACTGTATAGGAAATGAAGATACTATGGAAGTTAAATGTTTAAATTCTATGAAAATGCATAATATTTACAAAGAGGAAGGACCAACACAATAGCATTGAAATATATTTCTTTGCCATAAACACAGTAACATTGAAATACATTTTCCTGACAAAATGTATTCTTAAGGTTTTAACTACTTTGATGATCTCCATCTATTTTTTCTTGTTATGTAACCCTTATTTGCTGTCACTAAATTGTGTCTTCTTTTCTACTTTCTAGAGGAAACTCTTTACTCCAATCCCCACTCCATCCCTTCCTTTTCAGAAGTTTGCTTCCCAGTTCAGTTATAGGTCACATTTCTTAGATCACTGCAAGATTCAGCCTATATAATTTTTTTAATAGACTGTTTTCTTCTCCTTCCAGACAGATGCTGTGCGTGTGTATGTGTGTGTGTATTTAACATTATCTCAGTGGAAAGCTTTTTATTAATAGATGAGTTAGTCCTTGTGAAAAATTACTGATTTTAAAAGAATTCATTCTCTTCTCTTACTTTTGTGGGTAGAATCTACCTTCCTGACCTTTAAATATAGGCTTGAAAATGTGATTTGATTTGATCAATGGATTTTAGCAGAAAATATGTAAGTAGAGCTTTAAAAATAATCATACAGTTAAACTTTTTGCTTACCACTTTTGCCATTGCCAAAAACAAACAAAGAAACAAACAAACAAAAGGTATCTGACCAAGCCCACTGGACCTAGGAGAATGAATGACTTATGGATCCAAACACAGTCTTTGAATATCAGCCTATTTTCTGTCCATCACTTATTGGCGAAAATAATTGTTGTTTAAAGCTACTGAATTCAGGGGTAGTTAGCATCATAATTATTTCCATAAATGATAACATTTAGAAAGCAATTTATTTATATAAATAGATACCTCTTTGCACATAGTCACATTGGCTGTATTCTAAAATTCTGAATTAAAGCTATCAAGATTACTCTCCCATTTGAGATAAGCAAAAGTCACATTGGTATTTTACCTAATCACATGCAAATGACTCTGGTCTCCTCTGCCATTAAGAAATAAAGTTCTAAAAACCTAAACACCTCACGGATCTCCTATCTTATATTCTGCCTGTAATAGATAAGGGGTAACATTTTAATTGTTAAGGTTTCTTCTACTTGAATTGATATTTCTCTCTGATTTCTTCCCTTGCTGAGGTGGATATAATGAATAAAAACCACTATAATCTATTTAAAAGTAAATGGTCACTGGCACTGAAGGGAAAAAACCACACATTTTCATCTGAAATTGTGGTGGTTATAGATTATTTGACAAAGTTCTTGTACCACAAAAGTGGTAAGACACAAAAGTGTCTTTGTCAATCAGACAATTATATATAACCTGGATCCATGGAGAAGTGCAAAGTGTGAAGCAATGAACTGAAATGTCAAGCGGCCCTCTCAGAAACAATTGTTCAGAGTTCTAGTTTGGCTCAGGCACTTCATAATGACTATGACAAAAGTCTATCAATCTTTCTTGGCCTCTATTTCCTTATCTTAAAGAAAAAGGGCATAGTTCACAAAATTACCTCCAAACTTTCTTCCAGCTCCCATGATTTATGATTTCATTATTTTAATAAATAGTGGTCCTTGTCTTCAGGGAAAATTGGAAAACTTCCCAACCTGGAAAAAAGAGGAGTGATCTTTTGCTCTCACTGGGAAAATGGACATTTTTCATCCTCACAGATACCTACATGGCTTCACCATCAAATCATGAAATGTTCTTTCTTATCTTTAGCCTTTTCTAGGACTACTCAGCTCTCTCTCTTTCCATTCCTCCCACACATCCTCAAATTCTATTAGCTCCTCCAAAGGAACTTGTTATCATCTGTACACATCAGGCATATTGCCTTGTTCTTACATCAGTAACCCCCACTCAGCCTCAGATCTCATTCCAAGTTCACCTCCTCAGAAAAGATTTCTTTGAAGGCTGCATTAGGTGTCCTGTTATAGTCTCTCAAAAGTACATTTTGTTTTTCATTCTTTGCATTCATCCTACTCAACATTGTCAAGTATCAGTCTTTGTCCCATTAAACTGATAGCAATGCCTAAGTTTTGTAGTTTTTGCAATATATCCAATCGCCTTTATAATGTCTGGCATATAGTTGAAACTCAATGAATATTTTAAATTGACATAACTTTTAATATTCTACCACAACTCATTCTAATTCTGGGGATGTAGAAACAAAAGGCTTAGTTCTCACAGAAGGTTAGATAAGCAAAGTTAAATTGTGTACTTTAGAAGCAGTAGTTTTCTGAAAGAATGTGATGTATTGAATGTAAAATAAAATAAATCTCTATGTTAATAAGGAGCACAAACAAAAAGAAGAAATCTTACTGAAACATAAACGTTTTCATGAGTTTTGCTTAAAAGCTTTTTTTGTTCTGAGAGGCAGATTGGAATGTTATGAAAATTATACACAAAATATTTCATATGACTTGGTAATTTTGTCTAGGCAAGAGAAACCACTTTTTACAGGCTACATGATTTTAACAAAGAAAATAAACATGATATGAAGAGAAGAAATATTTCAAAAAGTACAAACATGGGAAAACCCAAAGGGGCTAACTGACTCAGTGCTAGCAAATCATCATCAGAGAGTGAGGTATTAAATCTGCAGTAAATTCTGAAGGAGACATTTGTATCAAAACTCATACAAACAGTTTCCCACTTAAGGTATCTAAGTTTATGACAATGAATGAATATTGAGTATAATATATTGGACAATACAATGAATATATCAATATTTAATTTAACAAGTCTAAAAAAAGAATGCTAGAACTCAAGAGAAATGCAGAGACTATGTAGTCCAAGATCTTTGTTTTAAGGATATGAAAACTGTCCCTAAAACAGATATTAAATCAACAATGTACATAGAACACCCCAGAGAAAAACAATTATTTACATAAATGAATTTGGGCTCCAATCTTAACATTGAAATATAGCTCTATAACATGCTAATATTATGTTAGTATATGATAAACAATTTAGTATCTAAGACACTAGAAGTTTGAGTTTTACTTTTCATTTAATTAAATGTTATTTTATTATTGATACATGTTCTTTTGAGAGACTATTAAATCATCTAAGCATGTTCTACAGATCACTTTGATCCAGTGAAACTGAATTTCTCCTGAATTAAACAAAAAGCACATGGAAAAATAGGAAATATTTGTAAAATTTTAAAAAATCAGATAACTATGTCTTACATAATTTTATTTCATTAATTTGATTTTATAACACTATAAAGCTAAGGAATACATGGTAATATTGGGCAAATCATAAATTTCAAACAAAACTTGACTGATCTTTATTATTCATTCACTGCTAGTTTTCTGCTTTAATGTCTATTTTAAAAATTAAAAGTTGAAGAATCAACTTCCAATAGTACAGTGTCTTTTATGTTAGAATTTATTTTGGTTTTATATTAGTATAAATAAGATCTTTTGCAGATTATAGATTAATATGTTTATTAGACCACACACTTGAATTGAGGTAAGACTGTGGGGGAATGATTACAGATAGTATAAAATCTCTGTTTAAATGTGCTAACTGAAAAGATAGGCAAGTACACACACAGATGACACTTTTGCCAAATATCATTATTTTATTTCTCTACTATAAAAACATAAGATGAAGGTCTTTTAAAACTGATTCTAATATGGAATATAACAAGGCTACATTTTGGAATCTTACAAATGGTAGTACTTTTTTAGAAATACCCTAATCAGGTGGTGGAAAACAAATCATGTGAATAGAGCAAAAGCAAAAGTTAAAAAAAAAAGGAGAAAAAGAAAGATATTTCCAGTTTCAACAAGAATCAGTTCCTAACAAGAGCAAATCAAATATGTCTTATGTATAGACCACCAAGATTAAGAGATAAGTGGTTGATTGTAATAAATTTTCATTGTGTATGCCTTTGCTTATATAAGCATAAGCATATTTTAATGGAAAGTCGAAACAAAAAAAGCTGAATGCAATTTTCAGCCCTTCATTTGTTGCTTGGATTAAAATTTTCCCTATCATAATCTCTATTATATCTTTGACATCTCATTTGTAATAGATTTAACCCACTGAGAAAAAAAAAGAATTTGAATTCTGTAGCATATAATCACTTCAGCAGTTAAAAAATAAAATCTGAGAGTATATTATTCTCTTCTATTTAAATAATTTTGAATGAAACATTGTTCTTGCCTTTATAATTATTGAAAATTGACAAAGCCTTCAGCTCATATTTTTTTCTTATTCTTTCAAAATAGCAATACCATTAAAATGATTCAGCTTACACTAGTGTTCAGTTTGGAGCATTAATTGGTATTATTATCACAGAAAATTGTTTACAGATTCAGTGAGGAATGATGAAAACTAAGCCATTCACATTTAAAGGATACAGTTTGGTGACTTTTAAAAAAATACGTGTACACTGGTAAAGCAAGGTAATATACTGTCAAGGTAATGAGCATATCCATCACCACAAAAGATTTGTTTAGCCTGTTGGTAATTCATCCCTCCCTTTACCCAAGTGCCCGGATAAAAAATAATCTGCTTTCAGTCACTATGGATTTAGATAGCATTTTCTAGAATTTTAAATTACTAAATTCATTCTCTTTTGTCTACATTATTTCACACAGCATATTAATTTTTATTTCACCCATGTTTCATGTGCTAACAGCTATCTCTTCTTTATTAATTGGTAAGTATTCTGTTGTGTAGATATACCCCATTTGGGTTGTTTGTTTACCAACAAGCGGATATTTGTATTGTTTCCAGTTTGGGGAGATTTAAAAAATATGCTATGTACACTCTTAATTTTCTTTTTTATTCTGAAGATGTGGGGTACAGGCCAGGTGCAGTGGCTCAGCCTGTCATCTCAGCACTTTGGGAGACTGAGGCAAGAGGATTGCCTGAGCCCAGGGGTTTGAGACAAGCCTGGGCAACTTGGTGAGACCTCTAGCTGGGTGTGGTGGCGTGAGTCTGTACCTCCAGCTACTTGGAAGGCTGAGGTGGAAGGAATGCCTGAGCCCAGCAAGGTGAGGCTGCGGTGGCCGTGAGTGTGCCACTGCAATCTAGCCTGGACGACAAAGAATGAGACTCCAACACACACACAAAAAGATGGGAGGGTACAATTCAGGATAAGGTATGCAAAAATCATCATGTCGGTGCCCTTGTTGGTGAAGTGTGTATATCCTGATATAAGTCTTTATATGGACATTTGATTTCATTTCTCTTGAGAAAATAGCAGTGAAATAGCTGGGTTTTATATATGGTAGGCATAGATTTAACTTGAAGAAACTGGCAAGCTATTTTCAAATTGGTTATAACATTTTAATCCACCCTCTAACAGTGTATAAGGTTACCAGTTATTCACTTCCTTGCCAAACCAACATTTTTTAATCTTCACCATTCTAGTGGCATGTAGAGGTATCTCTTTGAAGTTTTAATTTACATTGTCTTAATAAAAATGAGGTTAAGCATTTTAATAAGCTTTTTAGCCATCCCTATATCTCTTCCTTGTGAAGGGTCTCATCAACTCTTTTTTCATGTTTAAACTGGTGTATTTGCTTTATTTTCAGTTCTTGAAATTAGCATACATTCTGAATACAAATCCTTTATTATATATTATTTGCAAATATGTGTCCAGTCTGTGGCTTGCATTTTCATTTTCTTAACAGGGCCTTTCAATGATCAAAAAAGACTTTTAATTTTGATGAAGTCCAATTTATCAATTTTTTCCTTTTATAATATCCTATTATGCTCCTATATTATTACAAAATTTCATAGTATGCACATCTTATACAAAATAAATTTATTTCTCACAATCTGAAGTCTGAGAATTCCAAGATTAGAGAGCTGGCATGGTTGAGTTCTGGTGAAGGCTCTTTTCCTTGCTTCCTGATGGCTTCTTACCAGCTATGTGCTCACAAGGTGAAGAGAGAACAAGGTTTCTGATGCTTCTTCTGATAAGAGCACCTAATCTCATCACAAGGGCCCCATTGTTATGGTCTCATCTAAGCCTAGTTACCTCTCAAAGGCCTCATCTCCAAATATTTTCACATATGAATTTAGAGGAAATCAAATATGCATATAACATGCTTTTGGTCTCCTAATTAAGATAACTTTCTCTAAACCAAGGTACTCAGCCTTTACGTCTATGTTTTCTTCCAAAAGTTTCATAGCATTAGCCCTTGTATTTAGATTAATAATATATTTCCAGTTGTTTTTTTTATATTGTGTGGATATAAAATTTTTGATTTATTTTACATGCATCTTTCCAATTGTTTCAGTACAATTTTAAAAAACAGAATATCTTTTCCATTGAATTTCTTCACATCTTTGTTGAAAATCAACTTGTTTTATACATATTTATATGCATGTATATTACTGGCCTATCATAATAGCAATCTTAAGGGAGAAAAGAATAATTAAAACCAACTGCAAAAAGGTTACAGAAAACATTATCCCATAGTATGATTTGAGTGATAATAAACACAGCTGTAATCCGAGCGTTTTGGGAGGCCAAGGCAGGAGGACTGCTTGAGACCAAGAGTTCGAGACCAGGCAACATAGTGGGAGGTCATCTGTATAAAAAGTTTAAAAAATTAACCGGGCATAGTTAATTGCATTTGTTGGGATACTGAGGCAGAAAGATTGCCTGAGTCCAGGAGGTTGAGGCTGCAGTGAGCCGTGATTGCGGCACCACACTCCGGCCTGGGCAACAGAGTGAAACCAACTCAAAAAAAAAAAGACAGAACAAAAACATAAGAACAAATGAGTTGATGCTAATGCTACTGCTGAAACATATCAATCAATGCAGTGATTTGAGGACAAATCTACACAAGATCATACCATAGTTCATATACAATGGCATTAAACATAGGTACTAAGATTCATAAAGAAATTTGGCAATTATGGATACATAATGTAAGTAGAAAGTAATTACAGAACTTTCATATTTCTGTATTTCCTTTCCTGAAAAAAAGAACATATTGAATATCTACTAACTTAAATATACCAGTTCCTTTCTGTGAGTACACACTTTTCCTTGGGCCCATCTGTAATGTAATTCCAAGTTAACACATTTTTAAAATGAAGAAAGAGATACATCCAAAGGCACTGAACTATAATATAGATCATCTCTTCTTACTCTTGTTTTTTTTAAAGCAAGCTTGTGCAAACTAAAATTAACAGAGTTAAATTGAGCAAAGAATGATTCACAAATTGGGCAGCCTCCAAAACAAAACAGGTTTAAAGAGATTCCAACCCTCCTGTGGAGTCAAAGAAGAATTGTAAACTGGAAAAGGAAAGTCACTGACATACAGAAGTGAGGTACAGAAACAAGTGGATTGGTTATAACTTGGCCTTATTTGAACACAGTTTGAAGAATTGGTTGCCTTTGATTGGCCAAAACTCCATAATTGATACAAAAGTAGGTTACAGACTGTTTACACATCCAGTTAGGTTACAGTTCACCATATATGGAGAAACCTTCAGGATGAACTTAAAACATATAAAGAGGCAGCTTTAGGCTAAACTTAATTTAACACTGTTTTGAAAGAATTAAATAAAGAGATAAGTGTATTAATCAGGGCTCATTTAGTAGGCAGTTTCATTTACCAATGAAAATGGAAATCACCCTTGCTTATGTATGGAGAAGTTATACAACTGGAAGACTGAGGTCTAGGATTCCCTTCAGAAATTGCTGAATTGGAAATTCAATTATGTCCACGATACTATGATTTTCTTTCTTTCTATTTGTTGGTTGTTTCATGTCTCTGTTTTCAAGTTATTGACATAAAATAACAAAAGTTACACTAGTAGCACCAAATGAAATGACCCTCAGAATCTACAACCTTAGAAAAGAGAGTTTCTTTTACTCAGAATTTGTAATCTGTATCAATGGCCCAAGATCCTAGACTGCTAACCATATCAAAGGGAATTCTGATTAGTTGAGCCCAAACCTACATTACCATACAGAATTGGGAGGAATAAGGTTTATCAAAGCCATAAGTCACAAGAACAAAAAAGAAAGGATTCATAGGCAGGCAAAAAAGCAGACACATTCAAAAAGAGAAAGACAAAAATTTACCTCCTGAAGTTAACATACACAAAAATCAACTATCAGGATAATATATATATTTTTTCCAAATAAGCTTTTTTTAAAAAAGAAAATATATATGGAATGCTAATATATTAGAATATTATTGTCTATGATCTGGAAAATGTTCTAACAATACATAAATAACCAACATATATCTAAGCATATATATGAAGAGATTTATAGCCATAGGAGAAAAACAATTATTAAATATTTATCCTTAAGTAAAAACTCCAGAGTTTTTACAGCTAAGGTTTTTCTTACTTAAAAAACACAAAACTCTGAGCCCGCGGGTTCGAGACACGCCTGGGCAACTTGGTGAGACCTCATCTCTACAATAAATCAAAAAATTAGCCAGGCATGGTAGCACGCACCTGTAGTTCCAGCTACTTGGAAGGCTGAGGAGGAAGGATCACCGGAGCCCAGCAGGTCGAGGTTGCGGTGGCCGGGAGCAGAGTGAGTGGGTAACAGAGTGGGTAACAGAGTGAGACTCCGACTCAAAAAACAAAAAAACAAAAAACAAAAAACACACACACACAAAACTTTTATGTTATTCATACTGTTCCAGATCACTGACAAGTTTTCTGACCCATTTTATGATACCATCATATCCTAAAATCGAAATTATAAAACCAGCATAAAAGGAAACTCTAGACCAAATACACAGTTACCACAAAAAATTTTAATCAAACTATTAGTAAATTGATCCAAGTGTGCATAGAACTAGGTCATCATGTTCAAGAAGGTTTTATTGCAGGAATAAAAGTTTTTTCCCAAAATTGGTAAAATCTACAGTTTTTTTAGGGAGTGACATAGTTACATATGTGATTGTGTTAATCAGTGCAGAAAATGTTTGATTAAAGTTAGACTAAATATATTTTAATTCCCTAGACATGGTAAAAACTTTTCTTCACATATTCTTATCAAATATGTTAAATGTTCCAATAAAGAAGTCATTGCCATCAAAAGAATGAGACAAAAATGCCAGTTCTCATCATTATAATTTAATGGAATTTGGGGAGTTCTAACTAGCTTCTACAATAGACCTGTCAAAAATAATATTATAACATTGAGCATGAAGACGAGTATGCTAAGAAAGTTGAGGAAGATAATAGCAAGCAACTGAGTCTCAGATAACAATGTTAACATCAGCATCTACCCTTCTCTAGAAATGTCATGTGGTAATCATAAACCCATATTTGTCTAAGTCACTATTACTTAAGTTTTCTGTAGTTTGTTTGATTAAAGTTCTTCCCAAATATTACAATGCTGAATAAAGAAAAAATTAAAATTAACAGGAATATTAAATAATATGGCCACATCAATATATTTTCTTTGTAACAGTAATAATAATAATAACTTGTTAGAATACCTATATAGACCAAATCAATGTATAACTTTAATGAAATTCTAATTAAAAATAACAAATAGATTTTTAATGTCATTCAACAAAATTATTGTTAAAAAATAGGTGGAAGATAAATGCACATGAATTGTTATAAAAATTTTGAAATAGAATAGTAGCCAGGAGATTTGCGCACAAGATATGTCAAAAAGAAAACCCTCAAAGCTGGTAAAATTGGAAGAGTATGATTTTGGCAGGTAAAAAATTGTTAAATCTATTCAAATGTGGATTCAAATGAAAATCTATTCAAAATTTCAAATGAAAATTTATGTGATAAATGTGAAATTTCAATTTTGTGGGAAAATGATAACCTAAATAATAATGTTGACAAAATTATCTTTACACCTAGAATGAAACACACAGTCAAAATTCAAAAATAAATTTCAGATAAAGTTTGAGATGTGAACAAATGTTAAAGGAAATATATTGTTAACTTTGACAAAATATTTTAAAATTTTATAACATATATACAAATCCAGATGGCATTCAAAAAAAAAGAATGACAAAATTGATCACAACAAAAACAAGTAAAAATCCTGGTATGGAAAATTACCAATAATCAATATAGACTGAAAGAAAAATGTTTGCAATGTATATCATAAGCTAAAGGTTAATATTTTTTATGTGCCCAAAGTGCCTACAATTTGATAAGAATAAACTGTCTACCCAAAAGAAAACTGGTCAAGAGTAGACTAAGTTATATTGTATAGCAGTCAAAATACACTACATTATGCCAGGATAGCAAATTAACCCAGATAACTCACAGGCTAAACAAAAGAATTATTTCTTGCTCATACTGCATACACTATATAGAATGGGAAGAGGGGCTCCATGGGAAATGGTGCTCTCCCTAGTCCCTGTGGGACACAGGCTTAAGGAAGCAGCATTATGTTGTAGCTATACCACCTGGAAGACATGGCCTCATTGTTCATCTTGAAAGAGAAAAACACCAGGAATTTGATGCATTGGCTTGGGAGTTATTCCAGTCACTTTCATTTACATTTTGTAATCACATGACCATGCTTCAACAGCACAAGGAAGTATAATTCTCTGTTCACCAAGAAGCAGAGAAAAACCAGAGAAGCTATGACATTAATAATGTCCTCCACAGTACATGATGCTGAAAAATTTCAAAGAGGTTGAAATCTGGGTGGCAAATAAGTCTAGGAAGACATATAATTAACAGCTCTATAACTATTAAATACAATAATATAGTATTTGCAATACATTAGATTGGCAATCTCTTAGAAGATTTGTAGCATTCTGGGTTAGGGTGTAGGAAAGGGTAACAATTTTGCTCTTCTGGGGAGGGTGGCAATATAAAATTTAGAAAATAATTATTCAGAATATATAACCTAAGTAAAGCCCATATTATTTTCAGAAATCTGTTTTCTCATTGAAAAGAAAAAAAAAGTTTAGTTATTAGTAAAAAGCATTTATTTCAATATCGCAATATTATAATAAAGACAATGACCTAAATTACTATTAATTGATGTTGAATTAAGGTATATTCATTTTGTTAAATATTGTATAGTTTCATGAGAATGCTGCCTATCTACATGTATTGACTGGAAAGACAGGCATGATATATTGATAAGCGAAGAGAGTTGGGGAGTAATATGTAGAGTATCAGACAAAAATGTAAAGGCAAAAGAAAGAAGAAAGGAAAGGATAGATGGATGAAGAGAGAGAAGAGAGAAAAGAAGTGAGAAAAATGAAAATGAAGAGATGTGTGCGTTTATAAAAATAAAAATGTAATATATGAATATGTAATATATGCAATATATGGTTTATGTTAAGATTTGTACCGTAAAAATTATTATTCAAAATATTATCAGAAATTGCCTATAAAATGTTCCAATCAACCTCTGAAAACATTACTTGATGGATGTTTTAAAAAACACTTTCATTATTAAATAAGCATTTTAAAGGAAGCCAAAAATTTTAATTGCAATTAAACTCAACTCTGGGACAAACCCTTGCAACAATTTTTTTAATTTTTTGTTACTAATACATCTAATCTCTGGCCTAATGTCCTAATTGCTATATTTTGTTAATAATACATCTTACCACTGGCCTATTATCCTAATTATTAAACTAAATACTTGAATTTTGACAAGTAATATAATTTCTAATACTCCACTCTAAAATAAAAAAATGTGTTAATTTTAAAAAATAAAAATGAATGATTCTAAATAATTTAGGAAAATAATAATCTTCATGAAAATGTGCTTTTTCAAAATTGTAGATCATCCCATTAAACCAAATGTCTTCATCAAAATTTTAAGCTATAGACATGTACTTTAGTTGAGAGCTATTTCAAAATCTAAATGTCTAAATATATTTAAATTGCAGCTAAGATTTGTGGAAATAATATCATTTTTCTTAAAGATAGTAGTCTTAAGACAGAGCTTAGACTCATATAATGTCACTTACTAGCCATGTGATCTTAAACAAATTACCTAACCTGATGTGACTCAATTATGTCATCTATACAGTAGGGACACCTATCTTATAGAGTTGCAGTAATTAAATGAGACTATACATGTGCTTACAAAACATGGTACTAGTAACCATTCAATAAATGTCAGTTATTAATTCTACATTTTTGAGGCTGTACATTGTCGTATAGCTGAAAGTAAAGCCAATAATTTTAATTTCTAATTTTTAAAAAGAGGAGACATTATCACTTTTTGAACTCTTTGAAGGCTGTGGATTTTTTATATGCCTCTGCCATGGGTTTTTAAGATTTCTTACTAAATATTCTTAAATAATACCAAGTAACAACATGGAGGTTAAAAATACAAACACCTCCTAATTGAAATCAGGCATTTTTAAATTGTGTGTGTATACACATGCATATGCATACATTCTATTTTTATGTGTAGTTGAAGAGACAATAAGTGTAGTAATTTAACTCAATATTTGGTGTCCTCATGTTCTTCGTGCTGATTAGGGTCTCCAGCTTTTGCTCCTTAAACCCTCTTAAGATCACCTAGGATGCAATATTGCAGAATGGAAAAAAATACTGAAGTCAACAAATTCAGAGTTGCAACTATGATCTGCAATATGTTAATGATCAAACGCTCATGTTTATTCATTCATACATTCATTCACACATTCCACAAATATTCAGAGTGCCTACTATAGTCACTGTGCTAGGTTCTGGGATTACAGCAGTAAACAAAACAGAACAAACTTCCTCTTATCATGGTCTTTACATCCTAGTCAGTTTTATCATATGTAAAAATAAGTAATAATCCTTCCCTCTTACAGTTCTAATGAGATTTAATTCGTTAATGTAGGCTAAATAATTTGAATATACAAGACTTTTAGTAATTGATTATCACTTTAATGCTCCTTAGGTTTTATAAAATGAAATGAAAGTTTATCCAAAAGGTAGTACAGTGTCAATGGATGCAAATGTGTCCATTGGAAATAACCATCTTTTTTCTTCCTTTCTGATTAATATGCATTTAAAATAATGACAGTATAAAAACAAAAAAAACAAAACCAATGCCATTAAGGGTAATGGGACAAGGTGGATCTCTATGTTATTTTTCCATTTCAGCCGAATCATCTAGTGTCACATCTTGAATTATAGTTTTGGCAAACACAGACATCTCCTATGAATCAGGATGGCCATGACTTGTTATAACAAACATAGATGTTATTGATTTTACAGAGTTAGGAATATCACTAACTTCTCAAGAGTGATATTCTCTGATATTTTATCCACTTCTGCTATGGCATGTTAGTAATGTGCCATGTACATGAACATTAAATGAATTCTAATTGAATAAAAATGAATTGCACTGAAAAAAAGACCATTTTCTTAATTTGCAGCATTTTTTGTCTTTTTGTATTTTAAGAGATGCACGAATCAAACTGTATAGAAAGCAACAAACACTGATAGTTCCACAGATTAAAGAAGAAATTCATAAGTTAATTACCATGCTATCAGGCAATTATGTATTATTTCATATGTACAGATAACTTTTTGTCTCTTGGTCAATTGAACAAAACAGTCATTTTCAAAGTAAGATTTTTGGAGCTCTAGGGGCCTTCCTACATTCTGAGGGAAAGAGAAACAGTCTGACCAATTGGAGGTACCAAGACTTCTTTTCATCTCCATTTCACCAGAACAGCCCAAATTTTAATCTGTTTTCTGTTTTGAATTTCTAACAAAAAACTTCATTTTAAACCTTATTTTCTTTAAAATCAAGTTTCAAAAATAGTCTTTTAGGTACTTAGCAAAACAATTTAAGGACTGGATAAAGAAAATGTGATATATTTACACTATGGAATATTATGCAGCCATAAAGAAAAACAAAATTATGTACTGTGCAGCAACCTGGATGGAACTAGAGTCTATAATACTCAGTGATTTATCACAGAAACAAAGATCTGAGTACCACATGTACTCACTCATAAGTAGACCTTGAACATTTATCATAATACCATAAGAAAGGGATTGGTAGTAATGGGACACTGCCGGGGGTGTGTGTGTGTGCATATAATATCAATAAAGGTACCAACACTTTACCTGTATGATGACCATGTATGTACCTAAACCTCATTTGTAACCCACATTTTTAAAATAAAATAATTTTCAAAAAGAACAAAAATACACTGCAAAAAACAAGGTCAAAATTACATATTTAAATCTTTGCTTAAAATGTTAAAACTTTAAGAGACAAGCTACATAATATACATATTTAATTTAGAGGAATCTGCATTTAATGCTATCTCAAACAAAATCTACAGATAACAGTAAAAGGAGATATCTTTAGATCAACCTGGAAAGGTTTTTAGCAGGTGTTCCATTTTGAACCAAAACACTAAATGGAACAGAGAGCATGGTAATTATGAAAATTATTTTTAGTAGGTGAACTTGCTGAACCTATGTGCACATCAAAATTTGAAACTTCTCAAAATAAACCCTACTTCAACCTTGAGCTCAGGTTTATAATTATGAAGAATGGAAAAACTTGATTTTCACAGTAGAAAAACATCATGGTAAACTAAACTTTTAAGGACATATTTTGCTGTATATTATCTCATTTTTATGGATCAAATCACTTACTCAGCTAATTTGAATAAGTAATTGTCAATTATCTATGATGACATAGCAAGGAATTTACTACTGGAACTACAAACACAAGCAAGACATATTTCTCATCTGGTTATACAATATGTATGATACAGACTTTATAAAAGAGAAGAAGTGGTCTTCTGTGGTGAGTAGAGTTAAGAAAGGCCTCACAGAAGAGTAAATATTTGAACTTTGTTTTGAAGGATGAGTGCGGAGGTACTGAGTTAGAATAGTGATCTAGATAGAATTTACTGAATGCCCAAAGAGGCAGAGGTGTGAAACGACTGGCTGGATTCACAGAATTATGAATAATTTGATGCAAATGGAATTTAGGGAAAGACAAAAGCAGAATGGTGCAAGCTGGAGGATAAAATCTGTGGAGGTTTTGGAATTTAACTTTGGACAATAAAAATGTAGAGGAAGATTTTAATCAGGAGTGTAATATAATCACTCCCCTGATGCTGGAAGGTCACGCTTAATAATGTGTAGGTTAGCCCAGAAGAGATAAGAGTGAAAAGAAGGAGAAAAATTGGGCACTATTCATTTAGAATTTTTTGTGTTGGTTTCAAATTTCTCATCTCTGTGAATATTTGTATCTGAATGGTTGTATACATTACATTATCCATAATTGTATTATGATCTTCCTGAAAGATATAGTATCTGGGTGTTCTTTCGATATTGGACAATTCATGCAGTATGTAACATATGTCGATTCCAAGGAAATTTTTAAAAAATTACTAATGTTGAAAGTGAGCAGAAATAGAACAATATACTGCTTAATTGTGCAACTTTACAACATACTTCCTGCACTTGAACTGCAGCAGAGAAGCTGTGTAAGTATAGATACAACTCCCCTGCTGCTCCTACCTGTTCATGAGTTTTAATAACTGTGTTTCTTGGTGAAGCATCATCATTAATGATTAACATACTTCAAAGGTTTAAATGACTATAGATTTTCTGGCAGGTAACCTTCATAGGGTGAAGAACATAATAAAAACAAGAGGAATATAAAAATGCCAGGTTCATGTAGCCATTTAAAGGGAGAAAAATGAAAAAAGATACCAAAAAAATAGATACTTGCAACATAAACTGACTGATCTTCAAATTTTGAAACTTCGTTTTTGGTTGTTGTTGCTGTTTTTGTTTCTTTCATTGTTGTTGTTTATTTTTTGAGTCAGAGTCTCACTCTGTCTCCCGGGCTGGAGCGCAGTGATATGCTCACTGCTACTGCAACCCTGACCTGCTGGGCTTAAGCAATCCTTCTGTCTCCTTCTTTCAAGTATCTGGAACTATAGGCGTGCCACCACACTCGGCTAATTTTTTGATTTATTGTAGAGAAAAAAGCTCGACAAGTTGCCCAGTCTGGTCTTGAATCTCTGATCTCAAGCAATCCTCTTGCCTCCACCTCACAAAGCTCTGAGATTATAGATGTGAACCACCGCATCAGGTCTAACCTGGTTTTATTTACTGGGAAAATAGATGCGGATTTTAAATTGAGGATGAATATATTAAAAACTATAATCAGGCTAACCTTTTAAAAAAGGAAAACCTGACATTTATACAGATTTCCTGAACTATTCAAACTACCATAATGCCAAATTTAGTCACAATTTAAAAAATACAGAATGAATGTGTCTTGTCTCCCTGACATCACGCATGTTTTTTTATGTGTCCAAAACAAAGGCATGCCAGTGTATGTAAGAGAACACTCTGATTAAAAATCATTATTATGCAAGTAAAAATTTTTTTCAGTCTTGTTTGACTGAAAAAGTAAAGAATGATGATTTTACCACAGTAGTTATATAAATAAATTCAAGCAGCTTAACATTCTGATGATCTCTTTTACATTTTCATTTTTAAAGCACAGATTTTATTTGAATTGATTGGCATGCATTTTTTCAGTCAAAATTACAAATTTTCATGTCTATTAAGTACGCTGTGTGTGTGTAGATATATATATATATATTTTTTAATTTAGGTTCATCATATGTCAAAGATATTCATGATTTCAAAGGGCTTGCATCTATCTCCAATACATAAAACCAAAACAACATATTTTGTCATACACATGTAATTAATCATTATTCTGTATCGTTTCCAGCACTTGGGTGGATGGTAGCAATTTCACAGATTTTTGGCCTATAGTTTACATAACTGATGGATTACAAAAGAATTATCCTGGAATATTAGGGGATTTAGGTTCCATACTTTCATATTTAGCTATTTAATAATTAGTCATTTTTTTTGCTGGGAAACTAATTAAAAGTGTATGAAGTGGCATGATCTGTTCTGGGGAAGGCTAGGAATCTACAGTGAATGAAACACAGGGATAGTTCAATGAACTGAGAGAAATAAGAGACATTCATGTATACAAATATACAAAATTGACACATTTTAAAGGAAAAACTAATTTTATATAAAGGTAAGATAAATCAATATTCATAGTTAAATTAAAGAGAAAATGTTCTGTTAGAATGTTTCTTGCTTGTGTTATGAAAAACTTTTATTTTGTAGATGCAATTAAACTTGAATTTAAAAATATTATTTCTGGTGGTCCTAAGATAACATATTTCCTACAGTAGCAATTGATCATTACCTTTGTAGTTGACCTTGAAGCCTAGAGATCCAACACTTTCATATGTTTGAAGGTGCAGCCACATTTGGCTACTCATGCTCACTAACAAGTCTGGTACAAATCTCCCAGTCAGCCTAAATAAAAGATGGACAGAAAGAGAGAGATGGGTTATTAAAACACTCTCTGCATGCAAATTATGAGACAAATGGGTTTGATAATGATTCACTAGAGAAAAACAAAAAATTGTCAGCTAAACTTACTGGACTATATGTTGACGTAACAGAAAAGAAAAAAACTAAACAATTTAGTGATGGAGGTCATTTAAAAAAAAAACATGTTATGTGTTTAACTAGATATAACTATGTGTTTACATCTTTCATATCCCTGAGGTAAGATTACTAAATTTTAGACCATCAGAGTCTTATATAGTACTTCCTTTTGAACTGCAAAGAAGATCTAAAACAAACTTCAATTATTTTTTAAACACCAAAAATGCATTTTATCTTAACCTGCCAAATTTTACAGAATGCTGTTCTACAGAAATATTGTTAAGAGTATTCAAACACTGTGCAAAAAACACACTGGTAAGGAGTATAATCTAACTCTTTGCAATACTAATGTCAAGTACACAGGCCTTAAAATATAGCACCTGTGTTATACTCTGACGTTATCATATATATTTTACTGTGAGTCATTTTATTTAAAGGAATATGTTGCTAATTTGATGCAGCATAATTGGATCTATGCATTAATAACCTCTCATTCAGTAATGTACAATTTTATAGACATAAGAAGGGAAATTACTTCATGTTTCCTCTGTCATTAATATATTGCACTCACACATTTGAACTGAAGCTAAGGATCATACAAAGGACAAAAGAAAAAAAGTAAATAAAACCTTGGGAGGAAAAGTCTATCAAGAATAGAAAGAGGGGGAAGAATGGACTCACTGAAGAGTAAGTGCCCATATTGCTAGGAGATTCTAAATTACATACAGAAAAGATAGACTTCTGAAGGAAGTAGTACTGAATGGTTGTCTACTTTATTGCTAAATCATGAAGACTGCAGGAAAAGTACATCAGGAAAGTACAACATTTCCTTTCATAATAAAAAGCGAACTCTAAGAGAGCATTAAAAAAAATGTCTCCCGGAGAGGGGCTACAAATTAGACCAGCATTGGATGGCCACAGCCTCAAAGTGGTCATGACAGCAAAACCCTGATCACTAAGTCACAAATAACACTATTAAAATGACATCAGAAAACTCCACTTGCAGTACAGCTAAACACCTGTGTTCAGTGTTACAAAATTTTTGAGAATCTATCACAAAGAAACATAAAACAGTGTTACTTAATTATGGGATTATATATAATATTGGGGAAGATTGTGAGACGTCAGGATACTATAAGACATTATGGAACTTTATATTCATTTTCTTTCTGCCAAATAAAATAAAAAATTATCATAATATAAAACACACACACATACACAATGTCTATACATACATACACACTATCACTTGAAACATCTTCAATTAAACTTTCTGGCACATGAACGTTCAAACTAATGAGTTCTCAGTACTAGCATTTTGATCTAAAGTAGAGAAGAAGATGCAGGTTAGTGGGCAAGTACAAGAAGTCAAGCTCGGAGGCAGGTCAGAAAGTAAAGTAGGCCCTTTATGAAATGGGTACGAGAGCTTAAGTCTATACGGCACGCACGTCAGTGACACCAAATCAAACGTGTCAACAAACTATCTCACAGTAAATACTAAAAATTGTTTTTCTGAGACACTTCAGTTATTCTTCTTTATTACATCCTCTTATATACTTCTCAGACCTGAGCTGTTTGATCAGCCTGAAACCTCTGGAATGGTATTTTGTTAGTTCATATGAACAACTAACACATGTAAGCTAGATTGGCCTCTTGTGAACTTTCTCTCTTATTGCCCTGATTTTACCTAGTTTCCAACTCATTGATGGTGTATGGGTATATATATATTTTTTAAAGAATAATTAAAATATATTTTATTCCTGATTAAAAAAAATAAAAGACCATCTCCACTTCTCTCTAGTATGTTATAGAAAACTGAAATTATAAGTTCTCTGTATATTTTAGATGTATGTAGAACTTTTGAAAAGTTAAATAAGATTATTGCTAGCTATGCATCCCAGGAATTCTTTCCTGGAGGCCTGGGAGCCACCTCCTTGAAATGTGAACATTAAGAGAATGATACTTTGTTTCTATGTTTCTGTGGGAGCTAAAACCTAGGCACTTGGCTCCATGAGGTGCCAAGATGTAACCTGCTGCTTGTCAGAAAGGCAGAAAATGTTTTATTTTTCCTTTTGATAAGCACAATTAACATGTATGTAATGGATTGTATAAGCCTGGCTATATATTCTCTCTCTTTTTTTGCAATATCCTTAGCAGATATTCTGTGATGTATATCACAGTCTGTCTTAATCTTTATTTAATGGAAACAATCTTTCAGTTTTTCCTATTTTTTTTAAGACACAGGGTCTTACTCTGTCACCCAGGCTAGAGTACAGTGGTGTCATCATTGTAAGCTTAAACTCCTGGCCTCAGCCTACAGCAATCCTCCCACCTTGGTCTCCTGAATAGCTGGAACTACAGGCGCAAGCCATCATTCTCAACTAAGCTTTTTTGTTTGTTTGTTTGTTTAGTTTTTGCAGAGATGAGTATGCTGCTCATTTTCTCTACATTTTGTGGAGACAGTTCACTAGGTTGGCAGAAGATTTCATTTTTAACCATACCTTGTTTTTTTTTAACCTTGGTGAAAAACAAGTGATATGAATGGCAGTTCTTGAATTGAGCAGATAGAGCTGAAGGTTCGCTGGCCCCACAGCAGTCATATAAAAGATCCTGAATTATAAAGTCTCCTTTCCAGTGCTTTGCTCTTTTGGGATAGTACCTGGATGACTATCTTCATTAAATTAAAATTTTATTAATAAGTAAATGTGTAATTTGGACTCAAATCCCACCAATATCACAATTAGCTTTGATAGTAAAAAATCATAGGATAAGCCAGGAATTTTGCCTACAGTTTTTTTTCTCTTCAGCAGCTAGTATTTTTCTGTCATATTTAGAACAGACATACATTTTAGTCTTTCAAAATTTCTTAGGGTTCTTAGAAGGACCTCATTCCAAGAAAATGAATTCTTGTATTTATTGAATGGATACCATTCTAAGTTAAAAATAATTTGGATAGCCAGAAGGGAAGATTGAGAAGAATAGAAATGGAAATGTAAAAATTAAGGGAACTTTCTTTTTTTTTTTTTTGTTGGAGTCTCACTCTGTCGCCCAGCGGCCACTCCCGGCCACCGCAGCCTCGACCTGCTGGGCTCCGGTGATCCTTCCGCCTCAGTCTTCCAAGTAGCTGGAACTACATGCGCACGCTACCATGCCCGGCTAATTTTTTGATTTATTGTAGAGATGAGGTCTCGCTTGCCCAGGCAGGTCTCGAACTCGTGGGCTCAGGCAATCCACTCACCTCAGCCTTCCAAAGGCACGGGATTACAGGCTGAGCCACCGAGCCTGGCTGGGCACTTTCACTGAATCATCTTCTTCCTTTTTCTGATGTCTTGACTCCCTGTTTCCCCCTGTGTCTCTTTATCCTTCCCTGCCTCAGTATACCCCTGGAAAGAGGGGCACAATGGTCCTTTGGTCATGTGGGTCTCTTTCTCACTGAATTACCCTGCAAAGAAGGTCAAAGCCACAGTTTCTTTAGTTGATAATAAATTACTGGATTTGTTTGAGGGTGCAGAGTTATGTGCCTCATGTCCGAACCCTGAGCAAACTCAATGTTTTAATATTCTACTCCCAAAAGTCCCTTGTCATCTATATACCACGTATCTAAGAAAGCAGAAAGTATAAAGGATCATGATTAGGGAATACTTGAGAAATTAGAAAAAAAGACTGTCCCCACAAGAAGGAGACAGATTGTAACTTCACTAGTCATGTAGAAAAAGATGAAAAAAAGTGTTAAGCTGATAAATACTAACATGGGAAGGAAGTGAAAATCCATATAATGCTACATTTTTATTGTCATGATGTGAGGAAAATCATTTCTTCCTATTTGGTCACCAATGAAGCTGTGCTGAGAAGCTATGCAAGCCTACTTGCTAGCTGCTGTTGCTCAAATAAAATCTTCTTTTCCCTGATTCCCAAAAGTCTGCAGAAATCTTCTGCAGTATGATTTCAGTTTACAGCCCCATGCATGAGGGTGTGCACAGGCTGCAGTGTGGAATTCTGCAACCAGCAGACTCTTCTCGTTTGATGGAGCTGGCATGCCGGGGACCAGAAGATGACTCAATGAATCAATAAAGGTACAGACAACTGTCTGTCATCCTCCACAACTAAGGGAGAGCTAAGGGGTTTGGAGACCTACTCAAAGGGATTGCTCATAGCTGTATTGAAGCCTTTCCTCTATAAGTGAGCTGAGCAAAACTGCAATTGTGTACAGAAAACAGGCAGTTACCCCTCATTTCCATTAGCAATTTGTTGAGATTTTCTCAAAATTTCCTGGCATGAATTCAGGGTAAGCTCAGAACTGTTGTCTTATGTCTCTTGATGACTATGCAGACTCAAGTTAGGGAAACGGTATGAGAATGGCAAGGACAGACTGAAGTCTTAGCAGCATCTACTTAGTTTTAGAGTGGTCTAAAAATATGAGGAAGAAAGAAATAAATTAAAATGACTGTTAATTATTCAGTTATAACTATTTCCTAAAGGGAATAACACTCACTTTGGATTAAACTATAAAAAGAGCAAAGGAAAAAGACAAAACCTTATGTCATTACTGCAAAAAGCCAGGACATTGAAAGAGGGATTGGAGAAAAAAAGACTACAGAGGATATAGAAATTACAGGGGGAAAAAAGAGGAATCAGGAAAGCCTAGAAGGCTAAGGAATATTTTGAAAAAAAAACTAAAATTGACAGATTAAAAGAATCTCAGAGCTGGAAACTGGTAATATATACATTTCAACAACTTTCCCTCAGACTAACTTATTATTGATTTTTCTCATAGATACTGGTGTTACTTATTCCGCAATTTCCTCAAACAAGTCTTACTTTCCATCTGGTGATAGATCAACACAGGTTTTTGGTATTTTGAGTCAGCCATTTACTTTTTCCTTTCCTTCTCTGGTCCCCATGCAAATAGATCCTCAGATTGAAGAATATATTTTCTTACTTTTCTCCTGATTCTCCTACAAACTTATAGACACTGCTAGGCAAATTAAAGACCACCATATTCTATATGCCATATGAGGCGTCTGTTGAACTCCCTGGGAAAAGGTAAAGAGTTTCTGAGTGCCTTCTGAAAGAAAAGGGGTATAAAAGGGAATGACAGTCTCTCAGTGTGTGGGATAAGTACCTGGAGCTGAGACAAATCAATTCATCACTTAGGGCCCTAGTGATGGGTTTAATCTGAGATACAGAACCAACAGATTGAGATGCAGAACCAATAGTAATGGCTTACAAAAAGCGTAAGGAATAGCTATGCATCAAATCATACCCTTTGTCAAAGGCTTAAATAGAACAAATAAGAACAATTATAAAAGAATTAAAAAGACAAGGGATGATTTTAAGAGGGCACTCATTGTGTAATACTTGTACTGAATATTAAGAATGGGAGGTAAATTTAATAAAGATGATTGACTTTTATACAAGATCTTAAGAAGTAAATACATTTATGGTTCCATTAATGCCTGCAGTTCCTAACACTAGAACGTTTACTTTGGTACCACCCTGTGCAAAGTTTTTCTGTAATTTATCTATGATATTCTTTTATTCCCCCTGTTCTTCTGGTGAACAAGTCTAAATTCCTGTTTGATTTTTTCCTTATGAAGGCATCCAGTACTTATGGCAAAGGATTCCTCAAGGGTTTCTGGACTTGCTACTATTTCTGTAATCATTTACAGAAAAACCTAGAAAATTTTGTCCAACTAGGAAGATATGTAACTATTCAATATGTGGATGGTTTGCTTTAGACAAAGACACTAAAGAGCAGCACAAACCAAACTTTGGCTTTGTTACAACTTCCCCTTCACAAGGACATAAGGCTCCAATAGAGAGACTGCAATATTGCCAAACTGCGATAAAATGTTTAGGTCATCTGTTGATGCCTCGTGTAGCAGTCAGCCCAATTTGTTTTAAAGATAAAATACTCTACGACCAAAAACTATTTAAAACTTTTGGGAATAGTAGGATATTATAGACAGTGAATTCCAGCTTTTGCAGAGGAGGCAAAAACTCTGATGGAACAATTGAGTGATTGAGATTCTTTTATTTGGTCAGCAGAATCTGAAGAAGTGTTCAAATTAAAATTGGATTATAGCCGGATGTAGTGGTTTCTGCTTGTCATCTCAGTAATAGGGAAGCTGAGGCAGGAGGATCTCTTGAGGCTAGGAATTTGAGATCAGCCTGGGCAAAAACAATGAGACCCATTTCTATCAAAAAAAGGAGGGGGGAAGGGAGAGACTTATAAGGCTTATAGTCACAACTTTGGAGATTACAAATTTTGAGAAACATTTTCTTTTATTTTGTCATGAAACTAAAGGTACTGCTTTTGAAATTTTAACTCAAAAGTTGGAATTAGATCACTTACCAATAAGACAGTTCTCAATTCTTTTGGAGGCAGCGGCAGAATGTTGTGATAGCAGCAGACACCATCTTAAAAAGGCCCAAACCCTTTCTTTTAGTCATTTACAAGTCCCACATGCTGTGACAGATTTCATACAAATACAAAAAAATCCAGAATTTGTGGGGAGGCCCTCAGACTAGTTAGAAACAAGTATTAATTCTGATATTGTGCTTAGGAGATGCAAAATCTCAAATTGTGTGACTCCTTTAGCAGATCCTGTTCAAATAGATGATCATGATTGTATTTCAGTGGTAACAGACACTAAGCTCTGACCTGATTTATCATATACTCTTGTTCATAATACCAATTTAATAATGTTACTGAAGGGTCATATACTTGGGATAAAATCGGCCCAACTTAGGTCTTTGTTTTCACTTCTTCTGACATTTGGGAAGCTTATGTTTTGCTTACAATTAAGCTGGTGGTAGCAGCTAAATTAATAGCAGTTACCAAAGCTACGATTCTAGACATATAGATGATAGATAGATAGATAGACAGACAGACAGACAGACAGGAAGAAAATAGGTGTCTGGTGTCTGTCATATAAGATAGCAGATTTGTATAAATTGAGGCTTCTGAACTTGGAGGGAAAGTGAAAAATGTCATGGAAGACTAATAGCTGACTTATCAGAGACTGTACAACTGCCCCTTCAAATCAGTAATTCATTGTAGAGCTCACATTGGGAAAAATGAAAAAAAAAATTAAACAAAGACAATGATTTTGTTGACAGAGTTGCAAAAGCTACTATTAAAATGTGATCGATTAAAAACTTGGAAGCCTCATTTTTAATATAAAAAAACTTTGGTTAATTTTCAAAAACATGTTTTACAAAAGCAAACTGAAAAATGGATTGAAAAGCAGACTAAAAGTTTTGAATAAATTACATAATTACCTAATAAAATAATCCCTATACCAATGCTTATTTGCTTGATTAATAATATTGTGTCATCAACATACTCATCTAAGTAAGAAGGATTCTAAAGACACCAGAATATTACTATGCTTACCTAAAAGATAAAATTATTCAAAACATATTAAAGAGATAAGTTATTTGTCAGCAAAATTATATACAGGCTACTCCTAAGTACATGTGGCAGTTGTCCCCAACCTACTTAATTAGAAACTTGGTGGTAATTAGATTTCAAAGAATTGGTGTCTTCAAATGGCAAAATATTTTTTCTTGCTATGGCATATATAATGTTGGATGGCCTGAAGTCTTTCCCTCTATAAAAGTCAATGTTCAGGCAGTGATAAAGTCTCTCTTAATATCAATGATTTCCTCTTTTGGGACACAAAAGCATAATGAATTAGAGAGAGGAAGTTATGCTATTTCCATTGTCATCCAATCATTATGAAATTGCTAATAGATTTCTATGAGATAAATGAAAATTGTTTGCTAAGATTTAGCAATATGTTGAAATAAAATGGCCTAGAACTTTACTGTCAGCCTTCTCAAAAATTAGAAGGTCCCTTGCAAGCAAGTATGATATTTTTTCCCTTTGACCTAGAGTTTGCCATACTTATGATTTTCAGAAACCATGTCTTGTGCCATATTTAATGAAATACTCTCAGAACCATGACCAATCAAGAATCTGCTTTGATCATTCACCATTGGTATGATATACTTAAATAATATTCCTTCAAGTCTAATAGTGTACTAATTTTTAAAATTCATCCTATTATATTTCTGATAATTTATTTGCTTTGTATTTTACTATGAATTTACTGTATATTCAGATGACTACAAACTACCTGGCAAAAGGTAGAAACAGCATTATGGATAATTAGAATATTGTAGTGTTATTATAAAATAGTAACAAAAAGGAAAAATTGTAAGTATAAGTAAAAGCTTTTTAAAAATGTAAAATTCCCAAGGTACCATAAAAATAAAAAAAAACTCCCTCAACCTTAATTCTCTTTAGCACTTCATATAGAAAACTTGAAATTGTCAGTGCTTTCTCTCTCTCTCTCTCTTTTGTTTTTTAGATACATATAAATATATTGCAAGCTAAATAAACCTCTTACCAGTTTTACATCACAAGAATGTCTTTCTTAGAGGTCTTGGAGCCATCTTTTAAAAATAGGAACATCAAGGAAGGCAGTACCCTGTGTCTCTGTTTCATAAAGAGTTAAAGTCATTACACTAAAAGTTAAGCTAGCTGGGCTCGGTGGCTCAGCCTGTAAACCCGCACTTTGGGAGGCCGAGGTGAATGGATTGTCTGAGCCCATGGGTTCAAGACCCACCTGGGCAACTTGGCAAGCCCTCATCTCTACAATAAATCAAAAAATCAGCCGGGCATGGTAGTGCATGCCTGTAATTTGGGCTACCCGGAAGGCTGAGGCAGAAGGATCGCCGGAGCCCAGCAGGTCGAGGCTGCAGTGGCCAGGAGCGGCCACTGCACTCCAGTCTGGGCGACAGAGTGAGACTCCAACTGAAAAAAATATATTAAAAAATTTAAAAAGCAACTTTAAGCTCCATTATATACCTTCCTGCCTGTTATAAAGATAGAAGTATATATATTTTTCTTTTGATAAAAATATTTCTATTTTGTTAAAGATAATTAATATGGATGCAATTGATTATATCAGCCGGGCTATATAAAAGGGTAAAATTTATTTATCTTTTTAAATCTCCTTAAATGCCTAGGTTACACATCACAGACTGATTTAGCTTGTTTTCAGTAGAGAATGGCTTCTTTTCTTGGAAAGTGTTCACTGGGTTGAAAGGTGATTTTATTTTTAACTATATTTTCTCAACATTGTATATCTCACTTAAAACCCTGTTCTTTGCATGCAGCCTCAATAGCTAGTTTCTATAGGAATCCTCTCATACACCTGGCTTTAGGTTCAAATAGTAGCATCTATCTGCTCTGGACAAGTCTGTACTTAACTGTGATCCACAGCAGAGGATGCTTTTGAGCTGCAGAAGAAGAAAGGACTCTTCAATTATTCCCATGAGACTTATATGAATCTTCAAATAGTTGTAACATAATTAATACAACTTTTTGAACTCATTATTTGTGTATTTTTAAAAATAGTTTTAAAAAGTCTTTTAAAAATACTTCAAAAATACACGCTTATTTACAGGCTGAGTTCATAATACATTCTAATCTTCCTAGTTAGCCCCTTTATGCTAGAATAAAAGAGATAAAGCCCTAAATAAGTGCACTCAATACTATTCAAAGACTGGAATAGAATATTAAATAAAGGACGGAGACATTAAATTTCTATTAGGCTCCATACCTGATTGTCTTTACAAGCACTCGGTGTATTTTGAATACATGCAATTCACTACAGATGACAATTGGTTTAAAAAATTAGATTAAAAAACAAAGCCCTAAAACGTTACAGCAAAGTGATAATTGAGAATGTGAGTCAACATGGGGGAAAAAGTTTTTAAAATCAAAGCATATTAAGAACAATTGAATGATGGAACTCTATAAATGTTAGCTCATTTAACTAAATAGTTAATAATTTAATGTAACTTCATTTATGGACATGGACTTCAGAAGTCTTAATTTGTAGCTAATTCAAAAACATAATGTGTATGAGAATGTTTGTCATGGTTCTTATTACCTTTACAAATACATTTCTATGTTGAGGTTTATTTTTAGGAAATTTAATTTGTAGGTCAATATTTAATACACACATCTTTGTATTCACCTACAGATACTTAATTGTACATAATTAGCACTTGTAATAAGATCTTGCTTATAATACTTAGCATTTGTGGAAGAAAATTCAGTTTATTTAGATGTTCTCTCTATATTTTATCAGAATTACTTCTTTTAAACCACTTTTGAAATACCTACCCAAATACAAATATTCCTGAGTAAAAAAGGAAAAACAACTAAAAATTTTCTTAGTTTATTTTAGACAATTAAATGCATGCAAAAACAAATACACACATATGTAAAACAAACCCAAGCAAAGCAGAAGTAAGTCCTTGTTTTTTCAATTAAATCATCAGTGTTTTCACAATAGATTGAATTAACAATAATCACAATGAAGAAATAATGCATAGTCATACAGAATAAACTATCCCTTATGAATAATACTGTATTGCCAATAATCAAAATGCTGCAAATATTATTTTCATATTGTGACCTAAAGTAATTCTGATAACCAAAAGCATATATTTATTATTGCCCAATAGCAGGTTATCTGGATATTTGTGTATCAAATCTCATCCACATTATAAGATAATTGCTGCTGTAAGTTTGATTGTTTTCCCTAAATGTAGTATCAGTGAGTGTCGAAGTTCCCAGGTAGGTCTACAAAATTCTATAGCTCAAGGCCTGTCCATGCTAAGGCATGCCCATGCTAATGTTTGCAAAGATACCCTAAATGCTGACATGTCACAGTACATGTGTCTTGGTGCAGAATAATCTTTTTTCTCCCATTATAATTCCTTTTAATGCCTAACAGTGAGAACACAAGGCTCTGCATTAGTGATTTTTCTGACTGGTCAATTATCCAACCCCTGTTTACACTGTGGCCATTAATCTCTAAAAATATCACCTTGTTGCTAATCTAGTATATTCCCTACTTTCATTAGTAAATAGTGTTTGCTGATATTTACTGACATCAAGGGCAAATCTGGGAAGGTAGAATTCCCTTGATGTAAGAGAGTTTGTTCAAGGCAAAATATCATGTTTACTAGTATGATATAGAGCAAGGCCTAGATTTTGAAAATGTGAATTACTGAGTAGCTAAAAAAAAAAAAAAAGTAAAGCCTTTGACAAAGTAGAATGTCAAAATGTGGGGGCTTAATGAACTGAGAGTAATAATTGTCATCTGTGTATAAGCTTAATGGAAACAGAGCTACTTTTCCATAAAGCTATATTAACTCAGAAGTACACATGTGTATGTGTGTGTGTACTTAAAAAGTAACCATCAGAGAAAAGTGTTGTAAGCCTATCCTACCATACATTTGAGAATGAGATTTTACATTGTGCTAATTTTTCCAAAAGAAATCTGAATTTCAAAGTTATAGAATAGAATAATGTTTGGATATCACCAGCATTTTTTACCTTCTTCCAAAGGTTTGTTCAATTAGATGTCCTCTAACGTTAGTGCATATTCACAAAAGTTCCAGGAGTATCTTCAGAATAAAAGATAATTTTTGAAGATGGCCATTAAGAAGCAGCAGACTGGCACCACTCTCACCCAGCAAGGAAGTGTAAGGACCCAACTGACAATACACAAAAACACCTTGAACATTTTTGGAAGGGTGACACACCCTGCACTTAACAAAGGTCTCTTTGAACACACAGAAACCAGAAAGCCACAGTAGACAAGGGAATCTGCACACCCCATCCCTCACTGTGCCCCAGGCGAGCACAAAAATGGAAACTTGGACAGCAGATGAAAGTGGGTGTGTAAACTGAGGACATTTGAGATGGTTCACCTTCTACCAGTCAGGTGTGCATCATCAGTCCCATGTGGGAGGAGTCCAGAGCATGGCACAGGACTTTGAGCAACTGTGGTTCAAGCAGAAAGGGAGAAAGACTGGCACTGGAGCAGCCAAGGCGAGTTTGGCCTTCTGCTGGACTGGTGATTCATAGGCAACCTGCCTGCAGAGTGAACCCAGCAAACAATCATCACCAGCATCTGGTGGCCATCCCCCCAGTCAGATAGAGAAGGATCTTCTCAAGTTCTGTGTCCTAGCAGAGTGGTGTCTGCTACCTCTGCAGCTGCAAAAATTTCACTCTATTTCTTTCTCTTTTTTTTTTTTTTTTGGAGTTGGACTCTCATTCTTTCACCTGGAGCGGCCACTATAACCTCGACCTGCTGGGCTCCCCCAATCCTTCTGCCTCAGCCTTCCAAGTAGCTGGAACTACAGGCATGCACTACCACTCCCAGCTAATTTTTGATTTATTGTAGAGATGAGGTCTCTCCAAGTTGCTCAGGCGGGTCTCAAATCCATGGGCTCAGGCAATCCACTCACCTCAGTCTCCCAAAGTGCTTGGATTGCAGGCTGAGCCACCGAGCCTGGCCAAATTCACTCTATTTCAAGAGCAGAGTGCAAATCTGAACGCAAAGTGTGCAACATGACAGATACTCAAGGGCTTTCTCAGTGGGAATGTGCCTGGGCTATGGCTACAGTCAGCAGATGGGAGACCCACTTCCCCCACTTGCTACCTATAGAGCATTAGTGGGGGGGGCATAGGGGGGTTGGGAAAGCTGGTCCAACAATTTTAACAGTAGGTGAGAAGCTCTGTAATGACAGAATCCTGCAACAGGGTGGAGCAAGCAGCAGATGCGAATGCTTCTCATTCTCATGGAGTGACATATATTGATCCACAGAAAGGACTCTAGAACAGAAGGTAATTGATTAGCTTCAAAGCTTTAAGTCAAAAGAGAAAATATAGAGAGTGAAGAGAGGTCTGTCAAAAATAAGAAATAATTGACAAATAAATATAAGTAACCATCAGAGTCCTAAAGAGACAGTGCCAAAAAAGCAACTATTGGAGTACAAACAATGGAAAGCCCCCCAGAATGATCTGCCCAAAATGCTAGCTATAGAAATCAGAGACTAGTTGGCAAAAGTGAACAGGAACCAAGAGAAACTAGAAGCAAAACTCACTGAAGTTGTACAGAACGTGAAAGCAGAGGTGTTCAATTTCAAAAAGCCCATTCTGAAATAATGGAAATGAAAAACCTCATCCCGGAAATACAGAACACACTAACAAGCAGAGCATATTTTGAAGACCAAAATATGGAATTCACCCAGCTTGTCAAGAAACATAGAACAAAAGCTTAAAAAAAAGAAGCACAACCTCCAAGAGATGTGAGGCTATGTCAAGAAGCCAAATCTGCACCTGATTGGTATCCCTGAAGCAGAGAGAGAAACAAAAACACCAAGGAACCAGTATTCCATGAAGTCATTCAAGATAACCTCCCACATCTAGCCAGAGAAATGAACAAACAGTAAATTTAGAGAACCCCTGCAAGGTATCATAGGAGAATACCATCCCCAAAGCACATATTAATCTGCCTCCACAAAATAAGCATGAATGAAAAAATTCTAAAGGCAGTGAGAAAGGTCAGACTACCTTCTGGGGAAAACCCATAGAATTGCTCCAGATTTATCTGCAGAAACACTACAAGCCAGAAGGAACTGAAGTCCAATTTTAACATTCTTAAAGATAAGCAATTCCAGCAAAGAATTTCTACCCTGTAAAGTTAAGTTTCATCAGTGATGGGTAACTAAAATTCTTCCCAGACTCCCAATCCCTAAGAGACTATGCCACCTCCTGAGAGCCCTTAAGAGGACACTTAAAAAGATGTTGGGAAAAAAAAAAGAACAGTCATGCCCACAGCAAAAGTACAAGCAAGCACAGTTAACAGAGCATACAGAGTACTCACAAAAATGAAAATACATACATATATAAATACGAGAGTAAAAATGAAACAAAGAAACACTCTAAGAACCCTCTGACAGGGATAAACTCTCACATTTCAGTAATCAACCTGAACAGGAATGGACTCAATGCATCACCACAAAGATATAGAGTGACAAACTGTATATAAAAAAGCATGAACCAACAGTCTGATCTCTCCAGGAAACTTATCTCACTGCCAAGGAGACCCATAGGCTCAAAGTTGGGGGCAGGAAAAATTATCTTTCAGGCAAATGGCAAACAGAAGAGGGTAGGTGAACCTATTCTAATTACAGGCAAAGCAGCTTCAAATCATAAAAAGGACAGGAAAGAAAACTACATAATGGTACAAGGCTCAATCCACCAGCAAGAAATATCAATCCTAAACATATATACACCTGATACAGGAGCACCAAGTTTTATAAAACAACTACTAGGAAAACTTAGAGAGGACATTGACTCTCACATAATCATATTTGGAGACCTAAGTACCCCATTACCAGCTTTAGCTAGATTATCAAGGCAAAAAAATCAATTCAGAAATCCAGAGCCTCAATTTGATGTTCGATCAAATGAATTTGATAGACACTTACAGAACACTTCATCCAACGTACACTGAGTATACATTCCACACATCATCACATGGAATATACTCCAAGACTGATCACATTCTCAGAAATACATCAAGCATGAGAAAATTTCAAAAGATTGAAATACATCTTCTCAGATCACAGTGTAATGAAAATAAATACTGCCACCACCAATAAACTCTTCCCAAAACATACAAGGACATGAATATTAAACAACATGCTGCTGAACAACTTCTGGGTCCACATGGAAATCCAGACAGAAATAAAAAGATTCCTGGAAACAAATGAAAACAACGACGCACCTTATCAGAATCCACAGGATGCCATGAAAGCAATGATTAGAGGAAATTTCATATCATTGCATGCTCACATAAAAAAAAAACAGAAAGATCACAAGTAGATAGCCTAATTTCACACTGAAAGGAGCTGGAAAGGAAGATCACCTAAATCCTAACTTCAACAGAGGAATCCAGATTACCAAAAAAAAATCATAGTTGCAGGACATAGAAGACAAAAACATCACAGAAGTGATCAACAAGACCAAATGATGTTCCTTTGAAAAAATAAATAAGATTGATGGTCCCTTAGTCAGATTGACTAAATAAAAGTGACAATGCCTAGATAAAAACAATTAGAAAAGCAAAAGGCAAAGTCACAACTGGCCGAAGAAATTCAAAAGATTATCAGAGTACTATAAAATGTTTATGTAAATTATCTAGAAAACTTAAAAGGAAATGGAGCATTTTCTGACATCACACAAAATCCCAAGTTTGAAACAAGAAGAAACTGAAATGCTAAACAGACCAAAAGCAATCCAGGAAATCGACTCAGTCATAAGAAATCTCTCCACCAAGAGAGGTGACTAGACTAGATGGCTTCCCAGCTGAATTCTACAAGACATGCAAGGAGGAGCTAATATTAATCTTACTGAAAATATTCCAGCAGTCAAGAAAGATGGAATGCTATCCAACTCATTTTATGAAGCCAACATCAGACCTGGCAAAGACCCAACAAGGAAAGAGAATCACAGGTCAATCTCCTTGATGAACACAGCCACAAAAATTCTAAACAGGATTCAGACCCAATAACACCTCTCAAGGATCATCCACCATGACCAGGTGGGGTTTCATTCCTGGGATGCAGGGCTAGTTCAGCATTCACAAGACCATAAACATAATTCAGTACATTAACAAATGTAAAGCCAAGAGCCACATGATGATCTCAGATGCAGAAAAAGCATTCTACAAAATCCGGCATCCCTTCTTGATAAAAACACTTGAGCATCTAGGGATAGAGAACATTTCTCAAAACAGTAACAGTCATATATAATAAACCCACAGCCAACATTTTACTCAATGGGCAGTAGTTGTAAACATTATCCATGAGAAAGGGAATGAGACAAGTATACCTACTCTCACTCCTCCTGTTCAACATACCTCTGAAAAGTCCTCGCCAGAGCAATCATGCAAGAGAAGGAAATCAGGGTATTCTGAAAAAGTGGAAGTTAGCTTTTCTTCTTTGTAGATGATATGACTCTATATCTTGAAAACCATAGGGAGTCTTTCAAAAGCCTCCTCGCACTGATAATAGACTTTGGTAAACTCTTGTGGTACAATACCAATGGGCAAAAGACAGTTGCATTTCTACACACCAGCAATAAGCAGACAAAGAACAAAATAAAAAGCATGATCTCATTCACAATAACCACATAGAAAAGAAATACCTTGGCATCCACCTAACCAGAGAAGCAAAAGATCTTTACAATGAGAACTGCACAATGCTGCTCAAAGAAATCAAGGATTAGCCGGGCTCGGTGGCTCAGCCTGTAATCCCATGCCTTGGGAGGCTGAGGTGAGTGAATTGCCTGAGCCCGCAGGTTCGAGACCTGCCTAGGCAACTTGGTGAGACCTCATCTCTACAATAAATCAAAAAGTTATCTGGGCATGGTAGCGTGCGCCTGTAGTTCCAGCTACTTGGAAGGCTGAGGCGGAAGGATCGCTGGAGCCCAGCAGGTCGAGGCTGTGGTGGCAGGGAGCAGCCACTGCACTCTAGTCAGGGCGAGAGAGTGAGACTCCAACTCAAAAATAAAAAAATAAAAAAAGAAATCAAGGATGACACAAAACAGTAAAAGAACATTCATGCTCATGGATCGGAAGAATCAATATTGTCAAGATGCCCATCCTACCTAAGGCATTCTAGAAATTCAGTGAAACAGCCATCAAATTAGCAACATCATTTTTCTCAGATCTAGAAATGACAAAACAGAAACTTATATGGAAACAAAAAAGAGCACAAATAGCCAAAACAATCCTCAGCAAAAGCAACAAAGTGGGAGGCACCACGATTTTAGACTTTAAAAGTTATTACAAACCTACAGTAACCAAAACAGCTTGGTATTGGTACAAGAATAGGTACACAGAACAATGGAACAGGACAGAGATTCTGGAAGCAAAAATTTGGTCTCTCAACCAAGTCATCTTTGACAATGCCACCAGTAGCAACCAGTGGGGAAAGAAGAGCATATTTAGCAAATGGTGCTGAGAAAACTGGCTGACCACATGCAGAAGAATGAAACTGGACACCTAACTATCACCATATACAAAAATCAACTCTAAATACATCAAAGTCCTAATGGTAAAACCTCAAACTATAAGACTCCTAGAAGAAAATGTAGAAAATACCCTTATGCACATTGGAGTAGGCAATGAATTATTGACCAAATCCCTGAAAGTGAATGCCATAAAGCTAAGATAGACAAGTAGGAACTCATCAAACTGAAAAGCTTTTGCACACCAAAAGAAACCATCAAGAGAATGGGGAGAAAACACATAGAATGGGAAAAAAATATTTGTTAATTAAGTATCTGATGAAGGTCTAACATCTAGGATTTACAAGGAACGCAAAAGAAATGAAAAGAAAACAAAAACAAAGAAACAAAACTGCAAAGTTGCATTAAAAAGTGGGCAAAGGACATGAATAGACACTTTTCAAAAGAAGACATAAGAGCAGCCAACAGTTACTGAAAAAATGCTCAGCCTCACTAATCATCAGAGAAAGATAAATCAAAACTACAATGAGATAGCACCTAACTCTGGTAAGAATAGCCATCATTAATAAATCAGAAAACAATAGATGCAGGCATGGGTGCAGAAAAAAGGGAATGCTTCTACACTTCTGGTGGAAGCGCAAGCTAGTTCAACCTCTATGGAAAGCAATGTGGCAATTCCTAACAGAACTAAAAATTGACCTTCCATAAAATCCAATAATCCTTCTTCTGGGAATATACCCAGAGGAACAAAAATTGTTCTACAGAAAAAAAAAGAAAGAAAAGACACCTGCACATGCATGTTTATTGCCACAATAGCAAAAACATGGAACCAACCTTACTGCCCGTGGAAAGTGGACTGGATCAGAAAATGTGGTTCATATACATAATAGAGTATTATGCAGCCATAAGGAAGAAAACAACTATGGACTTCATAGCAAATTGGATGGAGTTGGAGACCACTGTACTTAGTGACCTATCACACAAAAAAAAGAACTGAATACTGCATCTTCTCACTCATAAATAGGACCTGAACATTAATCACATGAGCACAAAGGAAGGATCAGCAGTTACTGGGCACTGCCAGGGTAGGGAGGGTGGAGGAGGGTTGTACGTAACAACAAAAAGTGTACATGGTCCTTCACCAGGGAGAGTGAGGGCCAGTTGGAGGCCCAAACTTCCCCTGCATTCAGCCTAATTGTGTAGTTAATCCTTAATTGTACCCCACATCTCTATAATAAACTAAAATTTAATACAAAAAAGAAGAAAATATAATTTTCAATATTTCATTTTGCATGTTTTCACTTGATTTTTATAGTGTGTTACTATGATCTAACTGTGAAACATGCAAGAGAAAAATCAGAAAAAAGATAATTATCTATCTGCCTGGTAGAATGCATTTCTAACCCTCTCAGTCTGCAGCTATACAGATAAGAAGGGTGCAGTAATAATCAATATCTCTTTGAAGCTTGGAAGTGATCTCAATGCTGGTAACTATACCACCATCACTCTTAGGTCTCTCCAATAAATTACATCAATTTCCACTATCAGATGAATTCATATACAAGTGTAAAATAACATATGGGAAACAATCTGTGAAAAAGTTAAAGTTATTTTGACAGCCTTTGAAAGACAATACTGTGACTGTTCAAATCCATTAGCTGAATTATCAAATGGTCAAGTTCATAGTCTGGTCTAAACTGACATTTGTCACTAAACCACCGTGACATTGCCAGGAATAAAAAAATGCTATTTCAAACTTGGGAGAAAAAAAAATTCCTTCTAAGTAGCTCCATTGGAGTAAAAATGAACACAGAGATAAAGATAGAGATAAAGACAGAGAGAGAGAGAGAGAGAGAGAGAGACAGAGAGAGAGAGAGAATATGAGAATACTCAACTGGACTATAAATATGGTACAACAAAAGATAGTACCAACAAATCTCTGAATTGTGAGTTTAAATTTACAGCTTAAATTTGCATACTTTTAGGACTTTTCATTTGATAAAGCTAAAGCTATCTGGAGAACTTAGAATAAGTTCAAATAAGAATTTAAATGAAGACTACTTTTGCCTGTTAAGAGAGCACATTTAAAATAAATGTCCTTCAATTGGGGTTTTCAAAACGTTCTTAAAAATTTACCATGCAATGTATATATAATACTGTTTTGAAATTTAGGCATGGTGGGTCCCTTCCCTGATTCTCTACTGATAGCAGGTCCCATTCTAATCGTTCTCTAGCACAATTCTTGCCCAGGCATAAGCCTGCCTGGCTGTAGCCTGTGTCCCTCCCCAACCTCCCCTTTGAGATCCTAAAATAATTTCCCCTGCTCCCATAACATGGCAAGTACAGAAATTAGGAGTAAGTTTTTAATGTTTCTAGAGCATTCTGAAGGAGTAATTTTATGTTTGGTTAATTTAATAATGAAAACAATAAGACTGTACCGTTTGGGTTTTTTTTGTTTGTTTTTTTTTTTTGGAAGCAGGATTTATTGAGAGGACAAAAAAGCTCCCACAGTGAGAGAGGACCTGAGGAGGGTGTTGCCCATGTACTCATGTTTTTATTTCATTTATTCTAGGAATTTATTTCCCTTTCATATTATAAAAACATTGCTTCAAGGGGGGCAGAAAATTTTGACAAAATTTATTTTACTGTTTGAGAATCACTGTTCTAGAACAAACTGATACATATCGCCTTGGAATTCCTTGCCATATAGACCTGCATGGGCCTATTTTTCAGGTCCATATTCCTAGAGAGGGTGGACTTTTAGGCTAGGGGCTAGACTTTCCAATTCTTCCACACTCCATCAAGGAAATCACACAAGTCTTATAATTCTAAATTCAAACTTGTCCTTCCTGGTTGTTATGAAAGGACATTTGTCAAGGTAGGAGGATGAAACATAATGTAGTTAACAGTTTGTAGCCCAAGTCATAATTTTAAATATTTAGACATTTGCTGTGTGAGTTTCTATTGGCATTCTTGCTCTGGGTCCTGCAAATGCCATGAGTGGGCCTGCAGTTAGATAAATTAAACTTAAGAAGTATGCTTCAGGGTCATGCAAACTTACATCAGTTTCCTTGGTGGACACAGATCCAGTAAGTTCTGATATCACAGCATCTTAGAGTCCAAAGGAACTTTTGATCTAATTCCAAGTCTGTAAAATCTCTGTTAACTAGTCAGCTAGCTTCTATTTGAAGACCTCTAAGAGGTGGGCAATAGCCAAGTTCTGTCATTGTTCTCCTTACTCGGGAAACAGAGAGATAAATTCTCAGAGAATTATAATTTTGTTTCTGAGGGAGAAAAGCAAAGTTGAGGAACATATTCCCTGGTTATGGACAGAGGAATATAGAACAAAATTAGGACTCGCACATGTTTTTTTAAATTATTATAACTCCTCAGAGAGGAAGATATAAAAAGTGATGAGTATATTTACTACACAAACTAATGACAATACAACGACAGTAATTTGAGAACAGGAAAAATGTGACACAGTTTTCTCTCATTTTTTTAAACATCTTCATAAAAAACTCAACTTTAGTCTGTAAGATACAGATATTTCTACCTGACTACTCACTTGGGATATAAGGGCACTTCCCATCAACATATCTCTTCTTTTTCTGGTCTGTGTCCAGCTGTCTTTGGCATCATCTT
>CAUYQG010184619.1:0-93689 GCA_963574415.1 Tarsius wallacei
ATTTTACCAAGCTAAGCTTTATCAGTGATGGAGAACTAAAGTCCTTCCCAGACATTCAATTCCTAAGAGAATATGCCACCTCCAGAAGCCCTTTAGAAGACACTTAAGAAAGTGCTGAACATGGCAGGGGGGGGAGACAGAAATGGTCATACATATCACAAATGTACAGACAAGCACAGAGCTAACAGAGCATACAGAGCACTCACAAAATGAAAACACACACATATATAAATACAAAAGAAAAAAGAAAACAAAGCAACCCCCTAAGATTCCTATAACAGGAATAAAGTCTCACATTTCAATAATCAGTTTGAATGTGAATGGTCTAAATGTGCCACTGAAGTGACATAGGGTGTCAGACTGGATAAAGAAGCATAATCCAAAAATCTGCTGCCTTCAGGAAACTCATCTCACTGCAAAGAATGCCCACAGGCTCAAAGTTGGAGGTTGGAAAACAATCTTTTGGGCAAATAGAAAACAGAAGAGGGCAGGGGTAGCTATTCTGATATCAGACAAAGCAGACTTCAAACTATCAAAAATTAAAGTTAAAAAGGACATGAAAGGACTATACATATGATAAAAGGCTCATTCCACCAGCAATAAACATCTATCCTAAACATATATGCACTCAACATAGGGGTACCTAGTTTATAAAACAACTATTAAGTAAACTAAGAGAGGACATTGATTCTCACACAATCATAAATATCACAAAATCAATGTGCAAAAAGACACTTACATTTCTATACACAACAAGAAGGTGGTGAACCAAATAAAAAACACAATCCTACTCACAATAGCCACAAAAAAATGAAATACCTTGGCATCAACCTAACCAGAGAAGTGAGAGACCTCTACAATGAGAACTACAAAACACTGCTCAAAGAAATCAAGGATGACACAAATAAATAGGAACACATTCCATGCTCATGAATTGAAAGAATTAATATTGTCAAGATGTCCATCCTACCCAAGGCAATCTACAGATTCAATGAAATATCCATCAAATAACCAACATCATTTTTCTCAGACTTTGAAGTGACAATACAGAAATTCATATGGAAACAGAAACAATTCTCAGCAAAAGGAACAAACAGGTGGTAGCACACTTCCTGACTTTAAACTTTATTACAAGGCTACAGTAACCGAAAAAGGAGTCCAATTTTTAACAACAATTTTTAAGTATTGTACTGGTACAAGAATAGGTGCATAGACCAATGGAACAGGACAGAAATTCCAGAAGCAAAAGCACACAGCCACTCAACCAACTCATCTTCAACAAAGTCATCAATAAAAATCACTGAGGTAAGGAAGTCATATTTAACAAACAGTGTTGGGAAAACTGGCTGACCACATGCAGAAGAATGAAATGGGAATCCTCTCTATCACCATATAAAAAATTCAACTCAAAATGAATCAAAGACCTACATGTAAAACTTTAAGCTATAAAAATCCTAGAAAAATATGCAGGAAACACCCTTATGCACATTGGAGTAGGCAATGAATTATTGACCAAGTCTTCCAATGTGAACACCATAAGAGCTAAGATAGGCAAGTGGAACTTCATCAAACTGAAAAACATTTGCACAGGAAAAATAAACCATCAAGAGGGTAAAGAGACAACCCACAGAATGGGAAAAAATATTTGAAAATTATGCATCTGTCAAAGACCTGGCATCGAGGATTTACAAGAAACCCAAATGAAGTGAAAGAAAAAAAAAAACACCAAACAACCCCATTTAAAAACAGGCAAAGAACATGAACAGACACTTCTCAAAAAATGAGATACAAACAGACAACAGACACTTTAAAAAAATGCTTAGCCTCACTAATCATCAGAAAAATGTAAATCAAAACTACGAGCAGACCACCTAACTCCAGTAAGAATAGCTATCATTAATAGGTCAAAAAACAACAGATGCCGGCATTGGTGCAGAGAAAGGAGAACACTTTTACACTGTTGGTGGGAGTGCAAGCTAGTTCAACCTCTATGGAAAGCAGTGTAGTGATTCCTAAAAGAACTAGAAATTGACCTGCCATACAACCCAGCAATCCATCTCCTGGGAATATACACAAAGGAACATAAATTGTTCTACAAAAAAAAAAAAAAAAAAGATAGCTGCACATGCTTGCTTATTGCTGCTCTACTCACAGTAGCAAAAACATGAAACTAACCCTTCTACTCATTGAAAGTGGATTGGATAAAGAAAATGTGGTACATATACATGATAGAGTATTACATAGCCATAAAGAAGAACAAAATCATGGTCTTCACAGCAAATTGGATGGAGTTGTAGACCATCATACTAAGCGATGTACCACAGAAACAAAGAACTGAATATCACATTTTCTCACTCAAAAGTGGGACCTGAACAATATTCACATTAACACAAAGGAGAGGTCAGCAATCGGTGGGCACTGCTAGGAGGGAGGGAGAAAGGAAGGGAGGAGGGTGGGAACATGTGATAACACATAGGATACTTGGTCCATTACTGGAGGGGTGAGGGCCTGTTAGAAGCCCAAACTTTACCTGCATGCAGCCTACTTATATAGCTAATCCTTACTTGTACCCCACATCTCTATTATAAAATAAAATTTCAAAAAATGAACACATAAAATCTAAAAAATAAATAAACTTCAGTCACCTTCAAAGTTCTCTCCATTTGCTGCAGTACACCTATCAAGATGCTTTTTCCACTGTTCAAAATAGTTTTTGAAATTGTCGATTTTTATGCCTTTTAATGCTTCTGCCATTTCTTAATTTTTCCTCTTCCACATCAACAAAACATTTCCCTTTGAGAACTTTTTTCATCTGGGGAAACAAAAAAAAAAGTTCCTCAGGTGAGATGGGGTGAAGAGGAAGAATAGGGTAAGGTGATCATGCCATTTTGGGTCAAAAACTACTGAGCACCCAGTGCAGTGTGGGCAGGTGCACTGCAAATCACCTATCATGAAATGAGCAAATGCATTGAAAGAATCCTCCCCCCAAAATTCATTGAAGCTGAACGCAACCTCTCACAACAACACTAGCTGGTACAACGATGCAGATGGGTTCCTAGAACACTTACCTATTGGGAGAAGCCTGTACTACACTCTCCAAAAAGATAATTCCGGAGTTTTTTGTGATTATTTTCATAAGTTGGAATCTTAGAAATGTCAACCCTAGGTCAAAAAAATACAACCTGATCTTCAGTATGTGTGTGGTTGTTTTCCTGAAATTTCAGCAATGCTAGGTCAGCTTATTTTTTTCTTGTAAATTACTTGTTTCTGTTTGTTTGTTTGTTTGTTTGTTTGTTTTTGCTTGAGTATTTTTGCTGGATCTTTTCTTCTTTACCTGAGTAACTATAAATGTTTGCTAAGATTTATCTAGATGTGTACTTTTTTCATTATTATAGGGTGGTGGTTAGGAGCATGGGCCTGAAACCAGACTACCAAACAAGTCCTGGCTTTGCAATTTGCATCTTTAACCTTGAGAAAGTCACCCAAACTGTCTGTGAGTCAGTTTTCTTACCTGTAAAGTGAAGACAATAATTTTGTAAGGTTATGAGCATTAAAGAAATTATATTAATAAAGTATTTAGACAAATGCCCCACATAGTACATGCCTAAGAACTCTTTATTACTACTGTTACCCATTATTTTTATTATGCTGATCCATGCTTTTCTCACTTCTGAATGTTTTCTTTTACCTCCAAATATTTCCTCCCCTAATGCACAGTTTTAGCAATGCATGCTCCTTGAGATTTCTATGATTTTTTTCTTCTCCCTGTATACCACCTTCTCTTTCATCTTTTTTTATTTTACTTTTTTTAAGTATATACAGGATCTTGCTATGTTGCCTAGGCTGGTCTTGAACTCCTGGCCTCAAGGGATTCTCCCTCTTCAGTCTCCCAAAGTGTTGAGATTACAATCATGAGCCACCACACCTGGCCTCTTTTCTCCTTTGATGTCTGTATTTTTCTCTTTTTAACATGTATTTTTTATTTTAAAGATGTGGGGTACAATTCAGGATTAGATAGATAATTGGTCATTACACAAGTGAAATTTGACTCTCCCTTTGCTCCCCACTTTGCCTGGTTTGAGATGAGGTATCCTTATTGATGCTATGTGCTTCCCCACTCCCAGGCCTATATTTTTCTTATATATCCTTAGAGAGCTTTTTCAAGAGTGTTCTCCACCCAACTGATTTAATTTCAATACTTATAAGTTTGTTTCTTCTATCCCCAATACACATTTTGAAGATCTTATTACAGTTTTAGTCTCCTTGCAATTACAATGATATTACTCAGCTTCTTTGTCACCTTAGCTCACAACCTTTTTACTTCATCCTGTTTTTATTTTGCCTTATTCTCTTTATAACTTTCTGCTCCTATTTAGACTAGACATTCTAGTATCCTATTAATGATTCACATGATATCCTAAATTTTTTTTGAGCTCTGTATAAAATTATCATCAGAAGTCTTTCTTCCAAGTCTTCAGGATGACTTTTGCTTTCCATCATTCTGTGGTATTTTTTCATGGGCCCCTTGGTGGGTTTTAGATCCTGTGTAGTCACCCTCAAACAAGGAGAGCTATTTGGAATCATGTATATGCCTGTAGACAGGTTATACAGCTCTCTTTTGTCTCTATCATCATCCCTTTGAATGATTAGCAAATTCTCCTTTAAGTTCTTCTGGTTGTTTCTCCTTTAAGTTCTTCTGGTTGTTTCTGACTTGTGGCTCAGTTTCTAATGTTGAATAGCTGTGCATCTAGTGTGGTTCTGCTATATGGGGCTGACATCCTCTCCCACAAATGCTGTCTGACCTTGATGTTCTGAACTAATACAGCATTTGGAAAACCACAAACTCTAGCATGCATTGTTCCTAGGAATTTCCTACCTTTGTGGGTGCCATATTTTCCAGGACATAATATGACAAAAACTAGTCCCAACCATCCTTTGCTAGCCAGATTTTTTATGGAAGTTGTTTACAAATGGATATTGAAAAGTGGGAGCAAAGAGGGTCTTCTAAAGCTTTAGGTATGCACCCAAGTCTCACCAGTTTCATATTTGGTGAAGATTCTGGGTCTTGAACCAGGTGATGGGCAGTGTGGAGCAACAGTTCTCTCCACCATTTTTCTATCATTGAGAAGCCTGCTTCAAGAGGTCAAATGTTGGTATAGATTTTCTTAATTGATTTTTCTAAAGCAGCTCTATTGATCTTGGGGAAGGTGGAAAATGATCCTAGATTCCTGCCACAGGCTTTCCTTCAGTATGAGTTTTCGGTGTGGCTAGTTTTCGTCTTCTTCTGTCTTTTTAGGTATTGCCAAAGTGGAGAATCAGGCTAAGTTGCATCACGAACTGAAGGCCATACATCCTTTATAAGTGGAAAATGTCATCTGTTTACCTTTGAAAGGTTCAATAAAAATCCTTTTAAAAAAGTGACAGATTGCCTTGGTACAATAGTCTCCCCTAGCTCTTGGTTTTACCTCTTTGTGCTACATGATCATATTTTGCTCCATCTCCTGTGTTTCTCTTTCCCTTAAGGCAGTGAGTTCTTTGAAGGCAGCCGTTCCTGGGTCTTCTGCACACCCCTTGGCCTGTCTTGTAGAAAAATGTATCCTGGAAATCTCTGGATGAGCAATGACAAGGGAACACAGAGCAGCTCTTGATGGGTCAACTTGTGATGGCAGAAGGAAAGTTTAGGTTTCAACTCCCCCAGGGTCACTCTGAAGGAGTTCAGAAGCCATCTAATCTCATGTAATTGGAAATATATGTATGGGACCCCTATTCTATGCAAGGTACTTGGGATTCCAAGGTGACTAAGCTTCATCTGCTACCTTCTCCAATCTGGGTTGGAAATGGCCTGTGCATGAGAAACCCTGATAGAAGGCAGTTCATAGTGATGCTTTATCTGAGATTCAAATAAAGCACAGAACTCAAATAAGCTGGATTGTGTTCCATTGCTCACTCAACAAACACTGATTGAGGACCAACTCCAAAACATCGTAATAAACACAGAACATTCACCGAATTCTGAGAAGTAGACAATGTCAGATGGAGCCAAAAGACCACACAGCTTGAATATCCCTTATCTGAAATGTTTGGGACTCAAGGTACATCAGATTTCGAATTTTTCTGAATTTGGGAAATTTGTGGATAAATAGTAAGCCTTCTTGGGGATGGGACCCAAGTCTAAACACAGAATTCATTTTTGTTTCATAAATGTTTTAGATACATAGCCTAAGAGTAATTTCTAATAGTTTTGTGCATGAAACAAAGTGTGTGCTAAGTACTTATTTGTGAAATTTTCTATTTGTGGTAAATTTTGGAGCATTTTGGAGCCTTACAGAGTTCAAATTTTCAGATTAGGAATGCACAACCTGTACTTAACTTGCTTAATATAGGAGTACACACGATCCTCTGTAGTGACCCACTGTTAGGAAACCTCCAACTCTGGTTCCTCAACCCACCATTAGGCAAACAGTTGCAGCTCAGGAATCAGGTGCCAGCCTAAATGTATCTCTTGTTTCCCACTCACATTAAGATTTTTTTTTCTCCTTAGCAACAGTGTTATTCATTATAAGAGAAAGCATGGTGCCACCCAGGGCATCTATAACCGTATGTTGCTGGAAATAGCCTGTGCTTTCTTAAACAGTTCTTAATTACAATGAAGTTTTATTGCTGGAAATAGCTTTGCCTATTTCCTGATGCCACAATTTGTCTTGCTTAACACTTAGTTGATTTTTCATATTTATTTCCTCCTAATAAAATGATAAAAGATTTTTCAAGAAACCTAAATCTAGCTGCAGTAAGGAATAGAGCAGTTTTAAATTCTCCTGCTTGTTTGTGAGGAAAGCAGGAAATGGAATGTTGCTCATTTTAAATATCAATAAACCAACACAGAACAGGAAAAGTACAGGTCATGGGTGAGGCAGTAAATCAGAGAAACTAGGCATCATGGTCATAGTCTTTCAACTGCTTTACCTGATTTGCACCTGCTATGTAGATACCACACACTTTCTAAAGAGTAAGCATGCAAAACAAGCTCACGGTGATGCTAATAGCTAACTAGATTGACCTGTCACAATTTGCCAGGCACTGTGCTAAAGGCTTTATGTACATTCTTTCAGTGAATCCATACAACAATGATGTAAAGTAGATGTCATTTTTGTTTTAGTGGTGAGGAAATGAAGGCTAAATGTTGGTTATTGTCCTGTGTATCATAGCTAGTAAGTGGTGAGTCAGGATTTGAACCCATTTGTCTGACTCCAGAGCCCATGCTCACTTTAAACCACCATGTCGTGCTGCCTTGAGACCATCCACCCAGATCCCCTCCTTTTACTTGTGTCAAATCTGTGACCCAGAGCAACTGTGCCCCACCTGGAGCCTCACAAAGGATGGGTGAGAGAGCTGAAGCTAAAAATGAAACTTTCTTTATTTCCAAACTGCTATATTCGCCAAGAATTACGGGAGCGTTTTTTTTGGTCATAGACCTGTGCTCCAATCAGCCCTTCTTAACCGTCAGAGTACAAGCACAGAGCATCTAGAGTTTTTACAGAAGAGATGTGGGGTATATGCTTGGGAAAGTGACTTCCAAACTTTGTCACCTATTTCAAGTTAAAAGAGATTTGGCAATTAAAAAGTGTAACCTGAAAACTACCTGCTACAAACTAAGTTAATATTCTTACTCTTAGTCTGATATAAGAAATATCTGAACGTCGGTGGGAACGGGTCTCCCAATCTCTCCGTCAGAATCCACATCCTTGAGAACGCTGTGTAGCGAAGAGTGCTTGGGATTTGGAGTCAGAGGCTGGAGTTGAATTCCTATTCTTTTTTTCCCTCTGGGTGAGCTTGATTAAGTGATTTAACCTCTATAATTCTCAGTTTTTTTTTTTTACTGTAGAATAGATATCGTTATAACATATATAGATCATCTACTTCAGGAATATAGTTAAAATAAGCCATGTAAAAAACAATTTACAAATTAGAAAGGGTACAAAATGTTAGTTTCTGTACTTTATAGGTACCATTTTCATTCTAAGTTTTTCAAAAAAGATATACTACTTTTTTGGTTGTTTTTTGTTTTTTAGTGAGTAAATAGGAATCTGTTAGAAGATAGGAAAGTTCCTGGCAGTGGAAGGGGACCCAAAAGAGGGTTGCCCAATATACTACTTTTAACTGTGTTTTTCCCTATCTGTAGTCATGCATTCAATCATTAATACATCTACCACTTATTAAGACATTGGTTGTGCTTCATTCTGGGTGGGTTATAGGAAATATATAAAAATTAGAAAACAGAAGTTAACTGCTTATTCATCTTCTACTTTGATGTCCAATTGGACTTGACGACTTAATTTACTCAAACGTAGTTTAAGGCAGAGACCAGAGAGCCCTCAATCTCTGCTTACCACTCCCCCACTCAATCCTTCCCTATTTTAGTTGATGGCAACTCCATCCTTTCATCTTCCCAGAACAAAAACTGGAGAGTCAACTTTTACTTCTTTTTTCCCTTTATGCCCCACATTAAACCTTTCAGAGAATATTATTAGCTCTGTCTTCAAAATACATTGAGAATCAAAACATATCTTTCTACATCCGCTGCTGCTATCTTGGTCTAAACTGCTAGACTAAGTTGAACGGTGTGCCCACCCTCCCCCTAAAGGACACATTTAAGTTATAATCTACAGTACCTGTAAATGTGACCTTATTTGTAAAAAAGGATTTTGCAGAGGTTATCAAGTAAAGATGAGGTCATACTGGATTAGGATGGACCCTAAATTCCACAACTGGCATCTTTTTAGGAGAAAGAAGAGAGAGATTTGGGTGTAAGACACAGAGAGAGACACAGGGAGAAGAAGATGACCATGGGACTATGGAGACAGGAACTGGCGAGATGCTGCCACATGGTAAGAGGTGTCAACAAAGGTTGAATGTGGAGTACATCTACGTACATCTATGGAAACAGAGAAGAGTCCTGAACAGACCACATGCTGCAGGAACTATCATTTTCGGTGCGCTCATCTGGAATATTAAAACTCAAGCCGAGGAAAGCTGTTCCCACCCTCCCATTCCCCCATCTCCTCTCTCCCCCTCCCTCAGAGAGACAGTTGGGCATGATGGACCTGGGGTTTGACCTATCCAGCAGTTATCTTCATTTTCATAATTGTGATTAAAATGGCTTTTATGATACAATCCCAGCATCTTCCTTTGTGACAAAATAGTTTTATTTCAATTTTGTCAGATAAAGTATCATTAACAATTTTTCTTGTTTTGACAGCATGGGGCTATAATTAGTTTCTACAAGAAAACGCACCAATTAACACAGTGTTTGCTTCTTGGCTTGAATCTAAATGAATATTGGAGGAAGCTCACTGCGAAAGAAAAAAGTAAAATGAGTCTGCATTGGCACTAGTAAGCAATTCATCCGCCTTTGTACTGAGGAGGCTGTGAGAGTTTGGACTGAGGAGGCTGTGGGAGTTTGGTTCCCCTCCCCCATCAACACTCAAGACATTTTTTTCAATGCTCCTTTCATCCATGATTTCTTCCATCTCTGAAATCCTCTCATGTTTATGTAATCACTCAACACTCAGAAACAGGTGCTAGTCTAATGTTATTTTCAGTGTATTGACCAGATAAATCAAAGGTAAAAAAGAATTTGGAATACCATATGGTAGATAAATGATAGAGATTTCTAGGGTACATTCATGTGAACAAGTTGGTCTGAATGACATTGTTTATGGTACCTTCTGTGCTAGACAATTGGGAACATAAGAATGTATGTTTATATTTGCTTACACCTGCATAAAGAAGTACCAGAAAAACAAACAAGAAACTACAAATGAAGTGGCTATCTGGTGAGGTGAGAGGGAGCAGGGGCAATGGGGATGGTATAAAAACGAGGTCATCAGTGTTTACTTTTTCATACCATTTTTAAAAAGCATTTAAAGCAGATAAATGTATTATCTACTCAGTGTTTTACTGTTGTTTTACAAAAGGACTGTGGTGTTATCCAAGCATAGGACGTAATGCAATGCTGGTGATTCCAAGTGCTTAATAACGCCAGTTGACTGGTTACAGGTGGAACATCAGGGCAGGTGTGTTTTAGCGTGCCAAGTCTAACGTGGCTGTTTTGTGTCATTTGAACACATTTGCATAAAATGAATTTATTGAGCTTTTTGAGATACTCACTTTTCATCTCCCTGTCATGCCCATCCGTTCTATAGAATTATAGAGACATTCAAACTTGACGCCACATTCTTCCTCTTATAATAATAATTGGCAGGTATGTGGTGCTTCTCAGTTTACATGGCTGTTTTGTAAAATCTTTCCTCTGAACCATTGCTTGCAAAGACCATGTTTTTGTTCCCTGAGTCTAAGCAGTCAGGTATTGCTGATGAACCAGGCCAGCCTTAAAGGAAAAGTGTAGTTGAGTATAATTGGTTAAGTGTGTGGATTCAAAGTCAGAAAGACCCTGGTTGAAATTCCAGATTCACCACTTATTTGCCATGTAATCTTGGACAAGCGACTTACATTTTCTGAACATTTGTATTGTCATTTATAAACTAAGCATAGCGATTTCTAATTATTAGAATAGTTGTGATGCTTCTATATGGTAAGAGAAGTCAAATGGATAGTACTATGTCTCATACATGTGAGGGCCCAATACATATTAAGAATGACTTGGGGGAAAAAAAAGAATGACTTAGTATTATTGTTCTTGTTTATATGTATTTATTTCCAATGCATCCAGAAGTTCCACTCCCCACCCCTACCCAAAATGTCTTCTTGCCTCTTGGCACAAGGCACATTAAGGTATTAAAGATATATTACTTTGAGTTGTTCTCATTAAAAATGCAAATTTACTTATGAGTTATTGACCCTTTTGCTTAACTTTGATATGATCTCCCCGCAACCAGCCGCCCAAGATGACTAACCAAGAACAGGTACCAAACAGAATGGAAACTGGGGCGAGTTGGGAAGAGTAATTTCAGAACATGAGCTTATTCTCAGGGACAACAGACCAAGGAAACCGAGTTAGGGGAATCAAGGGCACAGTCTGGGAGACACTGAAAGCAGCAGCAAAGACTGGAAGGAGGATGGGAACAGGAACCTGGAGGCTTGAAAATCCCATTCTACACATCTGTAGAGGCACTATGCTGGGAAACATGTTGGCTCAGATCCTTGGCAGCTGTGTCTCTGTCTGTCTGGTGGTGATCCATAGGGTTTGACTCCTTGGGTCCTGCCACTGGATTTGAGTGGGTGTCACAGTGAAACTGTGCACCAGATGACTCCCTTTCCCTGGGTAAATGGCATTCAGGCTTTGGAACATAAGTGGGATGTCACATTATTCTAGTTGCTTTGTAGGACGAGTTGAAGCAAAACGAGAGTAAGGTAGGAACAGAGATCAGAAAGTGCTGTCCTAATCCAGGAGTGAGGCAAGGAGGTCAGGCAGAGTTGGGTCACTTAGTCTTCCATCCAAGGGGTACTTAAATCTGGGGCCATGTTTCTGCATGACTACCAAGTCTACATCCCAATAATGATTCATTTTTGTCATCGTCTTTAGAATTTCCACACAATAATCAGCTTGGTCTTGAGGTTGTTCCACTTGGTTTTTAGGATCAATGAGCTAACTCCATCTACTATTTTCCACAGTTAATTCAGTCCTATGTTCATGTTAGACAAACAAATGTCTCTTCCTACGCCAGCAGGTGTCACTATTGATCAATTGGGAATAAACATGGTAGCCTCATCAAGATAAGGGTAGATCCACATCAGATTAGGGGAAAAAAAATGACCTTGGCATTTTAGGTTAAAGAACTACTGCCTCAGATCCACTGGTTTCTTGGTAGACAGCTGATTTCTGTCCCACCCCCATGTATATTTCTTCATCACTGCCTACCTGCAGGAACAAGGCAAGTAGATGGAGGTCTTTATAAAGGATGAAATTGAAGAGATGGTCCTTGTGGTTCCATTTTCCATTATCAATGCTCTGAGAGTTATTTAAGTCTTATTTTTTTAATTCTTTTTTTGGTCTTCATAGCTAAGAATAGTCAATTTTGATTAAACACTAAGTGAAACCTCCAAGATATATTTTCATCCCAGAATGAGCTTTCCTCTCTTGGTCTATTCCACAGATATTAGACTTGACTTCAGGAAAGTATATGCTAGGAATAATCAATAAGTAAATCATGTGGTGTACTTCAAAATCAAAACATAAACTTCAGGAGAGAGATCTCTGTCTCTGCATCATATGAAGCACAGTGTTCTCTTCCAACACCAGACTTAATGAAACACAGTTTGTTAAATGTGTCTATGTATATCCCTTTTTCTTTGCAAATAAAAATCAGTATTAGTGTCTGTAAACTACTGTGCTTCCTCTGTGAGACTTACCACAACCACTTCTCCTCTAGAGAATTAATTATCTTATATAAGATTTCTTCTCCATCTTTAATATTTATTTTCTCTCAATATTTATATTGTTTAGTTTGGTATATTTGCTTTTTTTTTTTTTCTCAACTGCCAGCTCTATTTTTTTTTTTAAAGACGAAAATGTTAGGTGTCATCTACCCAACCCCCCTCATTTCACTTGTGGATATGATAGTAGCCAACATTACTCAATTTCATTTTGTAATTGAAACACCAAGAATAATGCCTGACATAGAAGAGGTAGTCAATAAACATCTGAATGTCAGGCATTTCAGTAAGATGAGAACAAAGACCCCTTTTCTGCTTCCTTAGTGAGAAGCTAATAGTCTGGCAGGGAACATAAAATATGAATGCAAATATGACTTTGTACTTTGTATTAATCCTCGAAGAAACAGTGCACAAAAAGTGCATTGGAAAAGCAAAGAAAATGTTTCTGAGTTGTTGGTTATGAAAGGTTTGTGAGAAAAAATGTCTTTACTTTGGAAATATATAGTTAAAAAAAGAAGAAGAAAAAAAGGGAGATTAAAATATTTGGAATGAAGCAAATAGCTGAGCTGAGGCATAGAGACAGGAAAACCTAGACAATATATATGTATTGTTTCTTTGAATAAAACCTTGATAGAGTAAAGAAAAAAAGGTATAAAACATGAAGAAAAATTAAGTCTCAATGCATTACATTTTATGTAGACAGGTAGAGAATTACTGAGTTTAGAGCAGAAAAATAACATCTAAAGAAGTGGATATATAGTCTTTCCTGCTTTTGGAAAGTACAATGTTATAACTTAGATGGCATTCTGTTAGCACCTTTGGAATTTCTCTGGTGCTTCCAATAACTTAACTCCTTAGAATAATCCTAAATAATTGCCGGGGAAAATAAGAAACCTATTTATTTAACTTATACATTCCCAAAGATTCAGGGTAAAAATACCAACTAGAAGGAAGCACAAATGCAAAGGCCTTAAGTATGCTTAAGGAATTAAAAACAAAAAAACTCATTGATGGGACATTGAAGTCAAACACCTGGAAATAAAAAGGGAGCAGAAAATACAGGAATGGTCTTCTAATGGAGAATAGCAATCTGGCCAGAAGGTCACCCCTGCAGTCAATGATCTCCAGCATTTTTCTTCAGTCCTTACATTAAAAACTTAGCAGTGGATTTTGCAAGGGTGTGTCTGATTGGCTGAGCTCTAGTCATCTGTCTGTCTCCTGGTTGAACCACAGTAGTAAGAATAAGAATTCCCTAGAGAGTGTGTCCAAGAACATTTTGGGCTTCCTTAGTCTGTGGTAGGCCCAGAGATTTACCCTTCCACAGCAATACGCAATGAAAAAGAGTTAAATCCCCCCCAAAACCTGAAATATTGTCAGAAGGAGGGACGGGTTGCTAAATGTCCTGAAAGCAACACATACCCACTTCAAGGGGAGACACACTGATGCGCTCAACAGAGCAAAAATGGCTAATGAAAAATGGCTAGTGGAGAGGGGTGGAGTAGATTTCTTTTCCCCAAAACATCATATTACTCAAGAGCCATACAAAAAGATTGTTGACTTTCCCCAACTCTTGTCAGGTGAAAGTGTGTTCAAATTTCCATTGAGTGGGACATAAAAGTATGTGCTCTGAACTCATGCATATTTGAAGAGAATGGGTAAAGAGTGAAGTAGTACGATCAGAAAGGCATTGAATAACTGGTGGTTAGAGGAGAGTTTTAAACAGTGACAACAGTGTGAAAATACTATGAAATCATAAACCTTGAGCAAATTGTGTGGAATGCTGATCTAGAAAAGTGCCAGATGGTGTTAAATCTAAACCAGAGTACCTGGCCACACTTCAGCTGCTTTCTCTTCCACTGCTGACTTGTGGAATGGGTTGGGTTTATAGGCAAGACAAATGATTACTACCCAAATAAGTCCTGGCAGAATCTCTCTTATTCACCTCCTTTTTGGTGTTCTGAACACTCAACCCAAGCTAGAACACTCCTAACATTAGCTAAGCATTTGTGCCTGCATACTGCCTTGCCTTACGTACACGGTTTTCTCTATCTAGTACCCATCAGATAGATACAAGTTAAAACCTCCTCTTGCCCAAATTTCAACTTCCCTATCACTTATGTTATGATTGATTCCGCCTGTTAGAAGTTACTTGTTCCCTCTAAATTCCCATAAAAATATAATTGCTTCTCTCGTAAAGTGCTCACTATATATATTTTTGGCTTTCTAGTTATCTTTTTAACCCTTGCATTTTTTAAGAATAAATAAAAATAATAAGTGGCAGAGGAATCAAAATCAAGTGTTCATTTTTAATAACAAACCCGATTTACTTCTGTAAACAGATGAGTCACTATCTGAGTCTCCAGAATGTAGAAGGATTTGCATTCAGGTCAATAACAATGTTGCAGGGTTTTTGTTTTTTTTTTTGCAAGAACCATGAGATTGCATTGGGTTAACTAATTACTCATTATAGTGACTTTCTCAAAGCAAAGTGAGCTCCATAGGTGTTTCCATTTTTTAGTGAGAACTACTGACAACTTTTAAATAACACTTTTTTCCAGCTTTAGAAAGGCACAGATGTATTCTAGATACCCGCTCCTTGGGGTAGGGCCCCATGTCTGTATTAGCTTCACAGTGCCTGCATGGGGTAGTGAGCAGCAACTCAGAACTGACCAATGAACAGTCCCTGGACTCTCCATTCTTGTGGAGGTCACGAGAACTTCAAGATCTGTCTCAGGATGGAGTTAGGTGCTAATTGAAGTGGTGATGGGCCCATTAAAAGCCTGGAGGTATTGGAGAAGTTCTTGTGGAAGGGTAATTGTAGTTTCTCTAAGGAGGCTGAATTCTTACTGGTACATTTTTCTAGAAAAGTATTTCAGAGCTGTGAGGCTTATTCTCAAGGAAAGCTCTAGCAGTGAGTAGTGGTTGGCCAATCAAGCAACACGTGCATCCACACTGTCAGTTACCTCAATGGTAGATAAGCATATGTATAAGGGACCCAGGGGTTATCAGCTTAACTGACTAGTAAACTATGAAATTGGACAGGATATTTCATGTTGAGAGACAGAAGAAATTACTGCCATGCAAAACCACGTGACAGTACCTAGTCCTTTAGAAATATCAGTTCTCCCTAAGGGAGATTCTGATGGAGATAGCCAGTCACAGAGATATCACCAGCCAAAGTCCCCAGGCTTAGATTCCACCCCACCACCTCCACCCGTTTGGTATGAACGGCATGTGCCTAAAACAAATAGGAAGATAAAATATTTACAAATAGTTGAAAGAGTATTTTGGCTAAGAGTTCTGGGCTGGGTCAGACATGAACTTGAATCCTAGCTCTGCCACTCATTTACTTTGAAGCAAGTCTGGAAGTAAGTATATGACAATAGTATCTTCATTTTGCTTTTATAAAACTTAAATGAAATAAATTATATAAAATGCTTAGCATTGTGCTTATAAAATGCTCAGTAAATATTAACTGTTAATGTTGATACTGCTATTATCCTTCTATTATTATTCCATAACATGGAAAATAGCCCATAGAGTGCATTCAGGTGCTCAAAACTTTTTTCACTTGATGACAGTTTTCATACATGAATAATCTTCTTCCTTCCTCCATTCCTTCCTTTCTTCCTTCCTTCCCTTTTCCCTTCTTTTTCTTCCTCCCTTCCTTTCTTCCTTCATTCAATAATCATATATTGAGAATCTGGCCAAGGTCTAAATTAGGTACAAGGGATGCAATAATAAATTTAAGCATCTCTTTTCCAAGAGGTCATAGACAAGTGGAGAGAAGCACAAATAAATAATTATAATGCATTATGATAATTACAATAGCAGATGCACAATGTAAAATGGTAGCATGAAGGAATCAATGAGTAACTCTAATAGGGGGAGAATGGACAGAGATCAGGAAGTAGGAGTGTTTATCAGGTATGGTGGAAAAGATCATTTCAGCAGAGAAGAAAGTAGGCTTAATAAAGGTACTGGGAGTGTGCTACATGGTACATTTGGGAAACCATGAGTAGTTTCATAAACATGTGGCACAGGTATATTGGGACACGAAGCTGGTTATATATCACACATATATTAGGACACGAAGCACAGAGAATGGTACGTAAAGTTTGGAATATAGGGAAGAAACATGGATTGCTACATGTTAGACTAATCACTCTGGCGGGAGCAAAGAGAAGGAATGGGAAGAAGCATTCAGAAACAGGAAAATCAGGAAGGTAGTGCAAACAGCCACAAGAAGAGTGGTGGACTGAGGCAACCTGAGAGGAAATGCAGAAAAAGCTCAGGGGAGAGCGTTAAGAAACACTTAGGATGCTTCCACTGCAAGTTAGGAAAGATCCAATTAAAACTGCTTAAATGATAAGAAGAATCCATGAGGTATAGGAATTCTTAAGTTGTTTAAATTAGTGGCTGAATTATCTTAGTCATTTTTCTCTGTTCTGTCTACTCGTTCTCTCGGACTTGCTTCCCTCCTAGTCTCAGTGTAGCTGCTATGAATGCAGTTATTATGTGCTGACTCAGCAATGTTGATTCAGAGAATCACATATTTCTTATTAATAGATGTCTCCTGATTTGATTGACCAGAATTGTATCGCATGCCCATTCCTGACCCAATCACTTGCAAGGGAAATGGAAAGACTATTATTGGCTTAGACTAAATTCATCCAGACTTTTCTGAAGCACACGGTCACTCAGTACTTGAAGAAAAATGGAATTTTCTTACAAGAAAGACGGAAGGCCAGATACAGCTATTGGGTAGATAATCTGCATTGTCTGCTACAGAAGTCAAAATAGATAAGCCTCAATGAACAAATGTACGCTAGGTCTAATGAGTTAGAAAGGACTTCTAGGCTTCTGAGTTAGACCTCACAGGCAATTCTATAATTTATATCTATATACACACATTTCAAGAGGTTTAGATGCAGGAGGTGGGCTGTATTATAGTACATGTATATGTGCCTCAAGAATAAAGAAAAACCTTGAAATGTGAGTTTATCTTAACCACTCTGTGGAATTGGGTCTATTTTGAATGAAAGCTGAATATTCACTAAATTATTACCCTAAATTGAGCACATTTGAGAACAATATGTGCATATCCAATGGTTTGATCTTGGATCAAACCAAACAAAACTATGAGTGCCAACATTAATGCAAAATAAAATATTCTGCTTAGAAAGAAATTATGTTTAAGGCAGAACCAATATGAGTTTTCTTCTACATAAGTCCTTCAATAAATGTTGGACAGTATTTTTTCCTTATATACTCATTATTAATCTGTAAGCTTGTAATTGTTTATTTATCATGACCTAAACACCCAGAATTCTATTTCCAAAGCAACCAGTCTTTTCAGTCATTCTCATCACAGTCCTGAAAAAAATGCTCTTCAATAAGGCCATATTTGGTTTCTGCCTATAGCGAGAGGACTATTTCTAAAGAAACATTGCTATGTTACATAGTGCCATCCCCATACTATAGGCAGGAAGATAACTGTTTGAAATTAGCCTATATAAAGCCAATCATGGAAAATATTAAATTCAAAAGAGTTCTAAAGCATCAGTTTATGTTCACAGCTTTCTTTTCAAATAAACATAATTTTTTCTTTTATTTCTTTTTTTCTCTTTCTTTTAAAAAAAACACACTCAATACTCTTAAGTAATTTGACATTAAAGGGAATTATATGATAGATTGAGCTTTCATTCACAAGCCTTGCTGTCCTATGAATTGTCTATCACACTTTAGATAAAAGAAATGTAACTTTCACTCTTGTAACTCAAAATTATCCCAGCAATATGTTACATTCAATTTGTGGTGCAAGCAGTACAAAGGACATTCTGAATATTGATTCATGTTGGAGGCAATCTCCAATTAGTGTAAACAGCATGGAGACATACACACTAATTGATAATAAGCATTAAATCTTAAAGGGACACTGAACCCTATAAGGTAAGATTTCATAGTGACAACCTCAAAAACCAGTGATGTGTCCAATATGCTTCCAAGTAGAGGAAGAGGCTCTGATGTCCACTTTATGTCTGGCATAGAGAAAAGTTACTATTTTGCAGCTTTCAAATTAAATAGCATTATATTCTACTTTATAGAACAATATATAACTTTCTTAGAACATGTTCAATTTGGGGCATTTATATTTATAGGAATAAAGGTGTTCCCTTCCTTCAATAGTCATTTTCAACTACCTACAATGCAAACTTTCATCCCTAGTATACAATCCCATATGAACTATTGCAGCGACCTCCTCACTGGTCTTCCTGGTCACCTCCTCTCTTCCAACCTGGATCCACTCTGTATGTTAACACAGGACAAGCTGAGCATGTCATTCAGATACTTAGTTCCTTAGTGATGCTCCCTCATTTTCCTGATAACACTACAGTCCTCCAACTGAAATTCAAGATCCTGTCATAGATTTGTATAGCGTAATATTACTCTCAGCGTTATAGGCTATTGCTTTTCTACTTTTATCATTTGCATCAATGCCTTCACTTGATGGAGGGATTGAGCCTGCTACCCAGATGTCTGCTCCTTTGAGTATAACTTTTAAGTGGGAAATCATTTGCTTTTTTTTTTCTTTCTGACGACACTGCATCTTCTTCCTGCCTCTGCATATGTTCTTTCTTCTGCAAGGAGGAAATTCCCATTTCTCTCTACCTACATCTTTTCTAAGTTTAGAGACTTAGAAAATCTTAGCTCTCAGACACAGCAACTCCTACGTCTTGCTTCCTCCACAATAACTACAGAGGTTCTTTCCTCATGACCCCATCTGATGCTCATCTTTATAGAGCAGGTATGACTTGTCCTTGAACAGAGAAGAACGTTGTTTCACCTTCAAGAATCCACTCTGTCTTGAAGGTGAAAGTAGTCCATAATATTCTTGTATTCATTGGTAACTGACAGAAACTGGAGAATTCCATAGGCTTGGTAGCACATACCCAGCTCACTGCCCATGTTTAGAAGGCAAATACAAAGTAGAAGTTTAGATCTTGCACTCTGGAATTATACAGACCTCAGTCCAATGTGTCTCCACTACCTTTGTGCTATGAGCCTCTATTTCCTCATAGAAGAATGGGAATTGAAATAGCTTGGTTGTCACAACAAAGTGGAGGTAAAATTGGTGGACAAATGCCAAAACAAACAAACAAACAAAAATCTTAAAGGATATAAACTCTTTTATGGAAATAGAAACAGAAAATTATGAACACACGCAAAGTGGGAGAAAAGACAGCATGCTCCCAGCTGACTTCTCAGGTTTTCAAGCCCTGTGAGATCATAAAAATCACCAGAGATCTCATACACACTCCACCCCATCATCTCTGTGAGAAAATTCTGAAAAGCACAAAACTGGTTCTTGCCATTTTCTGGGGAGTTTTTATATCCTCCCACCTGAGTCTTCTGCTCTTGTTGTATACTTGCTCACTGGATACAAATTAGAGATGTATAATCCGTATGTATTTATTATGATATTAGATAGATCATTTTCCCTTGGACATTCTTGAGGTCTGTTCCTGTTCTAATATTGCCTACCACATCTGGTAGAGGAAAGAATTAACTGAGGTAACGCATGGAAAGCACTTAGCCTGGTACTGGGCATATGATAAGTACTCATTAAATCACAGCGGCAATTATTATTTTAGTTTTTGAACATTACTTCTTTTCTCCCCAATGGAAGACACAGTTGAAATGATTAGAGTAGGTTATCCAAATCTTTTTTCAGGCAGAACTACTTCTAACTTCCCCCAAGACTTACCATGACCAATGGGGAAAATAAAAAGTAAAATGGAACCAATGGTATTCTTAACCGTAGGAAGTATCACTCAAGATGAGTGTGGAATTGGTGCCAGACTCACTTTCCTCTAGAATAAACATTTTCTTTGTTAAGGTAGGACCAAAAAAGGGTAGAGGAAGGCAATAAAAGTCAAAGAAGAGAAAAGCTGTATTTTGATCTTTGGTTCAAACCTGTCTGGCTGTTGAAGAACTCATTTTTACTGTATCAAATTCTCAACAAGCAGCATAAAGTACTGAACGCCGGTCACGTGTTTGGTGCCCTACTAAATTCTTTGAGGCAATGTAAGAGAGATATATGGCATTTACTTCACCCTCTTTGACCTGACCTCTTATCACTGGAAGACGTCAGAGCCCAGCTTTTAATCCTGTTTTCTTTTGTCTCTATCCACACTCATACTTTTGGTAAGCTTGTCCAGTCTCATGCTTTAAATAATAACCACAGACCAGTGATTCACAAATTATTTACATCTCCATGTAGACTTCTTTCCTAAACCCCACATTCATATGTCCACCTTCCTACTACACACCTTTATTTGGAGACCTCAGATCTGAGATGATTTTGGTCCTAACTAGACTCCACACATTCCCTCTCTCCACAGCCCCGTCACCTACCAAAATCTATCCCACTAGCAGCCTCCCCCTTTTAACTAACAGTAACTATAACTTTCCAATTACCAGGACCAGAAACCTTGGGTTTGTCCTCAATTTTGCTCTTTCCTCCAGACTCTTTAACTAGATTGTCAAAGATCCTATTGAATTTACTTTCAAAATTTGTCCATTATCTCTACTGTTACCAGTAAGGTCTGGGCAATTCTCAACTGGATTACCGGGTTTCTGCAATAGTCACTTAAGTGGTCTTCCTGTGTGTAGCTTTCATGGACTATTCCCAGTTCATCAGAGAGCTGCTCTAAGAACTTGAGTTAGACCATGTCACTCCTTTACTCAAGACTATGATGGCTTCTCGTTCCAATTAAAAGTAAAATCTTTACAATGAGCTACAGGAACCTACATGGTCTGGTCTCATTATGTTTCTAACTCATCTCTAACTTCTCCACTTCTTGCTCATGCTGAGGCATTGCACCACTCCTGGCCCTCTTTACTATGTTTCAAACATATCAGCATACTCCTACCTCAGGGTTTTTATCAGGCCTCTACTTCCATTCAGAACTCTCTATCCCAAGAGGTCTACTGAATGGGTACTCTCTCGCCTCCTTTACATTTTTGCTGTGATGTCACCTTTCCCCGACACTCACCCTGCTCACCAGATAGTGCTAAAATCAGGACTCTTCATGGTTAGTCTAATAAACTAACTAAAGAGACAGCTGTCTTGCAAATAAAGGGAAATAACTCAATATTTACTCAGGATCTTCAACTGAAAATAAAGGAAACACATTCCTAACCATCAGCAGTACTTTTCAAGAATATGCTTTTCCTATCCTCTAAGTTTCAATTGCTGTTACAAATATGAAGGCTGTTCCAGTCTCTTTCCCCACATTCATGTATACTCTACCAACTGTTTCCACCATTTCCATCTATCTTTACCCTTTATTATATAAAGCAGTTTAGATTCTTTGGATTCCACACCTTGATTTTTTGTTCTGCCAGTTATTTGATGTCTGATCCCCAGAGGAAAACCCTGGTTCTAGCTCAGCAAACCAAACAAGAATTTTCATCTTTACCTTTGAATTAGGAAAATTACAAACATCTCTAATTTATAAATCTTTTTTTTCCACCTCATTGGCTGATTAGCAAATGATATAGTTAGAGGAATTTCCATGGAGTAAATGGTACGCGAGTTAGAAAAGCTAAGTAGAATCTCCACAGGCCAAAAGTAAGGCATCCAAGTAAAGAAAAAAAATGTACATCTAAATTTGAGGGGATAGGGTAGGTTGCCAACTAGGGCAGCATGGTAGATATGAAGAACAAGGAAAATCAGATTGAATAAGTGAGATAGAGCTAAATTATCTATTGCTTAAAAACTGGGGGGGGGGGGAATCTTCCAATAGGGAAGACTGAAGTCTGAGTCATGCTTCATCTGTGTGTCATCACTGAATGAGGATAGTGAACAGTGATTAAGTATTGGGTTTTTTATGTTCCTCAGTCATCTCAATTTCAGTAAGTAGCAGCCTCATCCTTCTAGCTGCTTATGCAAAAGCCTTGAAGTCATCCTTAACTCTTCTCTTTCTTCCATAATTCCCATCAAATTCACCAGAAAATCCTGTCTTCTTTACTTTCAAAATACATACAGAGTCCCATTATTCCTCACACCTCCTCAGTTAACACCTGATCAAAGCCACCATCACCGCTACCCTGGCTTATTGCCATGGCTTTCCAAATGGTCTTCCTGTGCCAACTCTTGTACCTCTTCAATCCATTCTCAGCTTAAATAAATCTCCTTTGGACTTAAAGTATAAGCTGTGCCATTCATTTCTCTGCTCACAACCTTCCAATAGTTTCCCATCAAAATCACATGAAAGCCTAACACGCCATGTGTGATCTGGTTCTTTCATTGCATTTCTCCCACTCTCCCCTTTGTCTACTCTACCATACAAGCCTCCTTATAATTCCTTGACTATGTTGAGCAGGATCCTATCTCAGGGCCTTTGCACAAGTCATTCTCTCAGCCTGAAAAGTTATTTTTGGTCAACACATGGCTCAATCTCTCACTTCCTGTAGGCCTCCAATCAAGCGCCACTTCCTCAGGAAGGTCTCCTTGACTATCCTAGATGATGTAGTAAATCCCTGTCTGCTTTCCTGTCTCCCATTCTTCTTACCTTGCTTAATTTTTCACCATGGCCCTTCTAATCATCTGTGCCATCACATATTTACTTGCTAAACTGGGTTTTCTTTTTGTTTTTCCAGATCCACCATTCACCCCCTCTGTGCCCTGGGAGGCTCACTGGTATGGACAGCATCACATGAGCATTCTGGCCCTGTGGCCCTCTAGATTCCAGTTGATGGATACTGGCAGGAGACTGGAGCATGAGAAGAGGGCAAGATTAGAGTCCTACCCAGAGAAACTCGAATTATTCTCCAAAAATATACCTGCACATGCATGTTCATTGCAGTACTATTCACAAAAGCAAAAACATGGAACCAAACATGTTGCCCATTGAAAGTAGACTGGATAAAAAAAGATGGAATATTATGCAGCTATAAAGAAGGACAAAATTATGAACTTTGCAGCAACTTGGAGTCTATCATACTCAGTAATCTATCACAGAAATCAGTAACTGAGTACCACATGTTCTCACTCATAATCAGACCCTGAACATTTACCATAATACTATAAGAAAGGGATTGGCAGTATCCAGAAACTTCTTGGGGGGGGGTGGAGGGGGGGCACATAACATCAATAAGTGTAACCGATCTCAAACCAGGAGAAGTGGGGACCAAAGGGAGACCCAAACTTTACCTATTTGTTGACCACTTGTATACCTAATCCTGAATTGTACCCCACTCACATCTTAAAATTTAAAAAGGAGAAAAAATTACGGACTTTGCAGCAACTTGGATGGATTTAGAGTCTATCATACTCAGTGATCTATCACAGAAACGAAGAACTGGGTACCACATGTTCTCACTCATAAGTGGACACTGAATCCCTCTCATAATACTACAAGAAAGGAATTGGCAGTAGCGGAAAACTGCCGGTGGTGGGGGGCACAACACCAATAAGGGTACATGATCCCAATCCAGGTGAAGTGAGGTCCAATGGGAGGCCCAAACTTCACCTGTATGTAGACCACTTATGTACCCAATCCTGACTTGTACCCCACATCTTTAAAATAAAAAAGAAATTAAAAAAAAAAAGATTAGTCTTAACTCCCCATCTGCCTTCCTGCCATGTTGTTCTTAGGTAGTGAATATTTCTCCTCCTGTTGCCGCAGCCTACAGGACAGCACCTTCCCACAGGTACGGGTCTTTCTCACTGGAATCAGATGACTGTTTCCTTCCCCTAACCCTTGAGATCTAGATTGGCAACAGCTCTCTCTGCTATTGTTGACTGTAAGGTACTTTGCCATACCTTGTTGGTGTTCTTTAATTCTGTAGCACCTTTATAATTAATCCCTTGATTAAACTTTCTCCAATCCATTATCCTATTTGACTAAGCTATCTGTTTCCTGCATAGACCTCAATTTGTTTACTTTGTTTATTGGCTGTCTCCTATACAAATACACACACACATACACACACACACACACACACACACACACATGCACGCACGCACAATTCCTCAAGGGTAGGGATTTGTGACTAGAACACATATCTGTTATGTAGTAGGCAATTGTTAAGTTTGTTGATGGAAGGATAAGAATAAACAAATGTGCTCTCTTTCTTATTCTTACAAGAACTTCATGAGATAGAAATTATTGCCTCCATTTTGCAGACGAGGATGTTGAGGTTTAAAGAGGAGTAACATACTTACCTAAGATCATGTAGCTAGTACAAAGCAACACTGATTGGAATCACCGTGCTGCATTTGCATTGCTGTCTTGCACTAGTTTTTCATTATATCAGGCAAGACCTTTCATACTGCCATAATTTGAAAGGTTGTTGAATTTATTTTCCTTGTTCCATGACATTAGATTGTCATGTAGTTTGTGAATTCCTTTGCTGCTGCTGTAGTTAAGAAATATCTACAGAAAGAGGCTTTACCTTTTAGCAAATAGTAGAAGGCCTAATGACTCACCAATTAGTAAAAAAAAAAATATTTTAAATCCAGCACATATATTAAACCCAAACATATATAAATATTCTTGGCTAAAAGGCTATCTCTTAAGCATACGGCTAGAACTGCTTCCGCAGAGTTACATTAAGTCTCCAATCAGAAGAGAGGAATGGCTGATTTGGAGCTGGCTAACAGGCAGTATTTCAACCCCAGAGGAGTTTGCTGATGGAAGGCAGAGAGGAATCTGGTTCTCACAACTGAAAGCAAAGGCTCTAGCCTTGTTTTAGGTCAGAATAGCTGACCCAAGGGATCATGATCTGTGTTTCTCTGAAAATCAAACGTTCTACCTTCTTATTTCTCTAAACCTACAAAAAATTTCTCTCCTATTCTTTTTTTTCCCTTTTCCTCCACAATAGTCAGGCCTCTGAAGTTTTCAGGGGTAGGAAGGAAAAGGTGCTAGTAGATTACTACCTGTTGAGAACGTTGATGAAGAAATTATAAAAATCGATTAGTAGAACAGGCAACTACTATGCATACAATTTCCAAATGAAAATAAAGAAAAGGTTTTTGTTGCAAGGGAACAAATGTTTGGGGTTTAGACTACTCTTCTAGGACCTAAGAATTTAAAACCCACTCAAAGGTGGCTTGTCTTCTCTCAAATGTCCCATGGGAAGTAGAAGAGTCATTGTTCCAGCATCTTCTCCAACAGAAAAATAGACTAGAAGGAGGCGGCTGCCAATCAGTCAACTAACACTCACTGAATGTCTATCCTATCCCAGGCAGTGCCCAGGGTGAGGAGGACACAGTAGTGAGCTAGGTGTGCAAGGGCGCTGGCCTCAGGGGCTTACATCCTATGGGGAACAAATACAAAATAACTAAATTAGTTACTTCTGAGGTTGCAAAGGGCTATGAAGGTAGAAGTAGGAGTCTTATCAGAGCTTATTAGAGGGGAGGTTCATTTAGTACACAGGGTCAGGAAATACCCCTGAGCAGGAAGAGGCTGGAAGGATGAGTAGAGGTGGAGGGCTGAGGACCATGCTTGCCAAGCGTATGCATTAATTATAAGCCCAGGACCTGGTTACTAAGAATTTTGATACTAGGAATACTAAGACTTTTGATAATCATTGCCATGTAACGATCCACCCCAAACATTAGGAGCCTAAAATTGCAACAATTTATTATTTTTGCAAGTCTTCAGGCTGGTTGGAGTTGGCTGAGGGTGGATCCCACATGCTATTGACCTGAACTGTAGTGATCTAGGGGTTCAGATGTCAGGAACATCCATGATGACTCATTCACATGTCTGCTGCCTGGGTGGGTATGGCTGGAAAGCTTGGGCTCAATGGTGCTGGCTAAAACAGCTGGGCCTCTTTCTCTTCCCCTGCAGTTCCGGGGACTTTTCCCCTCCACATGGCCTCTCCATGTGGTTTCTCCAGCAGCGTAACTGGACTTTTTACATGACAGCTATGGTCTCCCAAAAGTACAAAGTGGAAGCTGTCATGCCTTTGAGGCTTAGGCAGGACTCTGAAATGGAACCACTATTGTTGCCTTCTATTGGTAAAAAGTGAGTCCCAGCGCCAGCCGAGACTTGGCATGCAAGAGGGCTACACTAGGGTGTGGCCGTTAGGAGGTGTGGTAAATGGGGCAATGGGGATCATCTTTAAAGACTAGATATCCTTCTAGGTGCTCAATAAAAGCAAAGGGGCGGGGGGAATAAGTAGGTACCAGTCAGTCAAGGAGGAGGGAGGGGCAAAAGTAGTAAAAGCAGCATCTTTGATCATTGGAGGGCAGGTACAGGCAAATCTTGTTGCAGGAAGAGGCAGAGGCTCAACTCAGTTAGTGCCCAGGGAGAGGAGACTCATAGAGGATGCAACTGGAGAGGTAAGCTAGGAACATGCTGTGCCTAGAGCCTGACTCCTGAGCTTTTCAGTTACATAAGCCAATCAATTCCTTTCTCCCCCTTGCTTCTTTGAGCTGGTTTTCTATCTTCAACTCAAGAGGCTTGACTAATGGTGGGAGGCAGCAAATCATACTGCCCAGCAGAGGAAGGCTCTGGAGGTGACCTCATCCCTGATTCAAAGCTATTTGGAAACAACCTGTTCTGTACAAATGCTGAACTTGATGATTATACCTGATATGCTTGCTGTACATTCACACTGAGTAGGACAGAACCTGCCTCGGCCTCAAAAAGAAAGGTCTGTGGGTGGATGTTCCTAATGCCTTCATAAAGCCCTTTCCACATGCATAATTAACATTGACAGCCAGTAGCTCAGGACTCCTACAGTAACTGGACAAACACTTTCAAGGTTCTTTTCAGATCCCCCAAATATAAATTTGCATGCCAGTTTCCACTTGCCACAGTTCCAGTTTTCTGAATCCTTCACCAACACTGCCTTGAGAGTTTCTATGTAACGAGCTTGTTGTGCAGATTCAACAAGATAATTCATGTAAAATCCTTGGTATAGAACCTGGCCAAAACCTAATGAAGTTCTAATAAGCATTAGTTTTTATTTTTTGCTATTATTATTGTTTGATCTTATTCTGGAATTCCAAGTGCTTTGATGATATGGTTAAAAAATAAATCCTGCTTTTCAGATCCCAAAAGATCCCAAAGCTAAGTCAAAGAGAAAGAGAGCTTCCATGGAGTCCCCAAGCTAAAACCCAGAGGTAACCATCATCTCAGACATGAAGTCTTTGAGGGCCCCAGAATAAAGGTATATACATGTTATTTCCTCTCCAATCCCTGTGTTAAATCTTTGAGGCCTGTGTAGGGTTCTGAGGAAAATGACTAGAACTCTTAATGAGTGCTGTAAGACCTTCCAAGAGGCCTTGATTTCATCTCATCTTGTACTTTATGTTCCTTAGATACACCATGTTGTCTCCCGCCTTGGCCTTTGCACTGACCATCCTCACTGCCTGGAGTATCTTCCCTCCACTACATTCATGACTAACCTCCAGCCTCCTTTCCACAGCGAAGACTTCCTTGACTTCTGTCTAGGCCTGTTTATGCCTCTGCGTGGTGTAATAGAACTCCAGTTTTTTCCTTCAGAGGTCTGCATCACAACTTATTAAAGTGTGTTTGTCAGTGTGATTCTTTGATGAATAATGAACAGATGCAAGGGATTTTTTTCATTTATTTTCCTTTCTTTTAAGTACCCAGTCCAGAGCCTGACACACAATATGTGCCTAATAAATATTGTTTCAGTAGCTAGAGAGAACAATGGATGATGTCTGTTGGAATCAGAGACTAAACTCATCAGTTTATTCCATCAAGACACGTTATCCCATGAAAATCATTGAACCCACAAAGAGGTGAGAAGTAATTCCTCAGTACAAAAGATAAATGGTCCTTTGTTCCTTGTCCAGCCCCTAAATCAATTGATTGTCCTTTGGAGATTGATTTCCTTTAAAATGTTCCTCTTTAAAAGATAGCTTCCCCTACAGGAATAAGAGATAAATACCAACAGAGGCTAAGACATTTTTCCTCTTGTCAAGGTATACAAAATCCACTGTACACTCCATACAACCTACACCCCTTTTCTAAAAAGGAATTCTACAAGACTTAATAGACACCAGCTTAAATATGCCTGGTACTTAAAAGTGTCACTCATTTGCGGTTGTTTGTGCTTAGCTGCCCACTTCAAGGTAGAGGCAACAAAGAGTAGATGCACTCCGGGATCAAGTGGAAATTGTCCACACCCAGGGGCTGCTCCTCACTGCCTGTGCAAACTTAGACAAATTAACTTACCCTCCACTTCGTTACCTGCAAATGGGGATATTAACTTCTTAGGATTGATGGGCAGATTGAGTGAGGTACTGGCTATGAAGTACTCGGTGCCAGACATGCAGGAAAGTCTCAGTCAGTAAAAGTTACATTGCTATTCTTCCTGGATGGCTCTCTTTTTCATACTATTGAAAAAAGTAGTGATGAGGTTGTGAAGAGAAAGAAGCAATTAATTACCTCCTAAGGCTGAAAGAGATTTTGCCCCTAGATCAAGAAGACCATCTATGGATAAACTGAGTTGCTTCTAGCTAAATCCACCAACGCTTTTTGCAGACATCATACCCTAAGCTATTTTATATCATTGTAATCATTTCTCTTTTGTTTTATGTGTCTAGTAGAAAACTCCTGTTCTATCTTATGACTGGTAATTTAAATCATGCTGTTTTACAGCCAGGAATTTGGTGATTTCTCTGTCTATTGAAGGCAGCATGTTATTATGGAAGTCTCCCAGGCTGGAGTTAGAAAAACCTGAGGTTAGATTCCAAGTCGATCACTTGGTATCTGTGTGATCTTGGTAACTGTGCGACCTTAGTAGCTGTGTGATCTTGGGAACTGGGTGACTTGGGAACTGTAAGTCTTAGAGCACATTATTTTTTCTCTCAGCATCAGTCTTCTACGCGGATTGTTAGAGTGAAGTAAAATGATGTAGGTGCAGTGCCTGGCACATAATATGGGGATAACTGGGGTGGGGGGCTGTTAGTGGAGCCCATTAAATTCTTCTCTTAAGAGTACATTTTTTGGCCAGGTATAGTGGCTCAAACTTGTAATTGCAGCACTTTGGGAGGCTGAGATGAGAGGATTGCCTGAGTCCAGGGGTTCAAGACCAGCCTGGGCAACTTGATGAGACTTCGTCTCTACAGTAAATTTTAAAAAAATAATTAGCCGGGTATGGAGCCACATGCCTGTAGTTCTAGGTACTTGGAAGGCTGAGGTGAAATGATCACTTGAGCCCAGCAGATTGAGGCTGTGGTGGCTGTAACCATGCCACTGCACTCCAGCCTGGGCGACAGAGTGAGGCTCTGACTCAAAAAAAAAAAGAGTACATTTTCCCAATAATGCTACCTAAGACAGAATGATATGCATAATACTAGGCCAAAATTTGTTCTGCTTTTGCCAGTGATTCAATAGTTGTAGGTGAATAAAAAAAACTCTGTAACTTCTTTGAGCTTTAGTTACTTTGTATATATGATGAGTTATTTTATGAATAGAGATCTCATTAAGGTCAATTTTTTTTCTTCTTTCTCATTTCAGAGTGGATCAGGAAAGGAAAAATGTACTGGTTTTTAGAAAAGTTGTTTAGGGATTGGGATAGTTCTCTCTTACCTAAAGTCCAGGTATCAAGCTATGTAAAATCTCTGTACCTGCTGCTTTCCCAGCCCCCAATGCTCTCCATCCTTCTGCCCATCCATCAATCAACCACAAAATCAATTGCCAAATGCCCACTTAGAAGCATGTGCCATACACCATCTTAGAAACAGGAACAGAGAAAGGAAAGACAAGGCTTGGCAGAGAACAGTCAAAGAAACAGATGATTGCAGCATTAGATGGTAGAGGCTGAAGGGATACAACATGGGATGGTCAAGAAGCTATGGGATTTAACAGATGAAAACAGCAGGAGTTGGTTCTTGAGCTCAGACTTGAAAGAAGAAAAAGAGAGAAAGGGAATTTGTAAAATGTTGAGGCAAGACAGACCACAGTAAGTAGGGACACAGCAGTCGTTTTGCAAAGCTCAAATGCCAAGTTGCTAAGGTACAATCACCCTTTCTGGAGAGGGTTCCTGCCGGCCAGTAATTGCCACATTCTTAAACATCCTGGGCAGATCAGAAGTTGTTCCTCTATAGAGCAAAGGTAAGTGTAGACTTTGCCATTATGTTGTCCATTCATTTAATTAGGAAAACCAAATTAAACTATTCAGAAAAGAAAAGCCACCTGACAAATTTTAATAATTTTGTTATTCTATCTATTGAGACACAGATTCAGTTGTATATTGGGAACACATATGACTAATCCCCTGTGGGAAGCAGTTTGGAGATTTCTCAAAAAACTAAAAATAGATTTCCTTTTCGACCCAGCAATCTCACTACTGGGTGTATATTCAAAGGAGCATAAATCAGTCTACCAAAAAGATACTTGCACTCATGTTTATTGCAGAAATATCTGTAATAGCAAAAACGTGGTACCAGCCTAGGTGCCCAGCAACAATAGACTGGATAAAGAAATGTGGTTCATATTTACCATAGAATACTATGGCATAGAAAAAAGAACAAAATTGTGTCCTTTGCAGCAACATGGATGCAGCTGTAGGACATCATTCTAAGCGAACTATCACAGAAACAGAAAACGGAGTATCACATAGTCTCACTTATAATTGGGAGCTAAACACTGAGAACACATGGACATAAGGATGGGAACAACAGACAATGGGAACTCCTAAAAGGGGGGGATAGGCACTGAAAAACTACCCATTGGGGACCAGGCCTGTCATGGGTGATGAGTAAAATAGAAGCCTAAACTTCAACCATCATTGAATGGTGATGAGGATTGCCCAATGGCACTATGTAACAAACTTATACATGTACTCCTTGAATCTAAAAAATAATAATAATTAATTTAAATTTTAATTAGAAAGAAAAGATGTATGAGACTATTTTCTGTTTTCTCAATTGGCCCGTTTTCTTCAGCATTAGGTACAAGTCTAAGACATTCTGTGATTAATAATTATTTTGCTGCTTAATTCCTTTCTGAAGGTAGAAGTATAAACCATGTAAAACTCTAAACTACTGCAGAAACACACACACACACACACACACACACACACACATACACACACACCAGGGCACCATAAAAATGTTTGCACATTTTAAGGGATGTTATCTATGTATTACTTTTGGTTCTCTGTAATCAGAAGTGTCTGGATCACCTCTTGTAATTGAAGAAGTCAAACATGACTTTTATTTATCTTTTAATTTTAATACGGTTTTTTTCCTTTCTTAAAATGTGTATATATATTTTTGGCACTGTGTGTGTGTGTGTGTGTGTGTATAAAAATTTAAAAAATATTCTTAAATGTAAATATGTAAAAATAAAGCCCAAAGTATTTTCTTACATTCACAACCTAGTTTCAGGGTGGGCCCGATGTACTGGTGGCAGTTCCCAAGAGAGCTCTGTGTGGGCCACACATTACAATGCTCCATTAACCCATCAAAAGTAAGTTGACCTTCTAGCAGGAAAGAATATTTTGTACAAGAGGTAGAGATTTTTGTCATCCCAAAGTCACAAGTTAAAGTAAAATTTTTTTTCAGGGAACACTATTCTGACATTCAATAATATTAGTTAATATAAATTTTATTTTAGTGTCACCATGATGATGTGATAAATACATCTTGTGGGAGAAGCATAATTATGTTTCTCAAAGAGTGGTCTGGGCTTTATTTCAACAAATCTCACAAGCACTGTAATTGGAACATAAGACACATCAGTGAACCAAACAGACAAAACCATTGCCCTCATGGAGCTTACATTCTTGTGGGGAGAGACAAACAATAGAGTAGACATGATAAATAAGTAAATAGTATTGTTTATTAGAAGTAGAGCAGGACAAGGAGAACAACTGTTCCAGGGTATAGGGTGAGCGCCGTAATTTTCAATGTTAATTGGGGTAGACTTCAATAAGAAGGTGGTGTACAAACACAGGAAATGACTGAGGTGCAGATGTCTCCAGGAGGAGGATTCCAAGGAGAGGAATCCTAAGGCAGGAGCAGTGACTGAGACAGACTGAGCAAGGTGGGAGTAAGAGGAGATGAGGTCAGGGAGGAGATGGCAAGGTGGGGGCAGATTTTTTAGGACTTGTAGATGTGCAGGTGGAATGAGGAGTCAATGGTGGATTTTGAGTAAAGGGTTGAGAGACCCAATGTGTCTTAAAGGATGACTCTGGTTTCTGAGTTGAGACTAGCCTCTCCAGGGCAAGGTGGAAACAGGTACACCAGGGGGGAGGTATGGCAGGGATCCAGTAACTCAGCGGGTGATGACTCAGCTAGGGTGACAGACGGGCGATTAAAATGGTTGGATTCTCAAGACAGTTTGTACATACTATCAGTGCAATTTGGTGACAGGTTAAATATGGGATGCAAGAGAAGAAAGAAAAAATAGTGCCAAGGAGGACACCATGGTTTTGTCCCAAAACACAGGAATTGAGATTCCTTCAATTGAGGTGAGAAAATCTATGAGTAGGTGAGATTTGGGAGGGCAGGATGGGTTACATTCATAGTTTGGGTTTGGAACAGGCCAAGCTGCTTCCAAATGGAGATGTGGAGTCAGCAGTTGGATGTGTGAGTCTGGAGTTCACCAGAGAGGTTTGGCAACATTTAAATTTGGGTATCTTTGGCATAAAGATGGCATTTAAAGCCATGAAAAAGAAATGACCAAGAGAATGAGTGCAAAGAGGGAAGAGAAATCGATGAGTACTAGTTTCCTATTGCTGCTGTAACAAAGTACTGCAGTTTAGTGTCTTAAAACACACAGATTTGTAATTCTACAGTTCTAGAGGTCAGAAGTCTTAAACAGATCTCACTGGGCTAAAATCGAAGTATACACATGTCTGTGTTTTTTTTTTTTTTCTGGAAGCTCTAGAAGAGGATCATTTTCTTGGTTTTCCAACTTCTTGCAGCTGTTTGCATGCCTCAGCTTGTGGCCTCTTCCTTTTTCAAAGCAGCAGTGGTAGCCAGTTCTTCCTACATTGCATCCCTCTGACCCTGTCTGCTTCCCTCTTCCACATTTCAGGACCCAGTGATTTTATTTACCATATAGGTAATGTTCAGAATTCAGAAATTCAAATGTACTCATCTTTTATGAGGTCTGAGGGGGAATACAGTGCTCTGCCTACAATATCATGGAAGCCTATTAATAATGCAGCATCCTGAACTCCATCCACCCTAGACCTACTGAATCGGAGCATCTGGGGAATGGTGTCCACAAAGCTCCCTAGGTAACTCTTCTGTACTCCACTCGTTGGTTTGGTGATGAAAATAGGTGGTAATAAAAGGGATGAGTGACAATCTGTTCCTACTTCAACAAGACGCTGGTCCCTGCAGACCAGGGTGACACTGTGGTGTCGGCAACCTCCTCAAGGCCATCATTTCTGGTCATCCATGTTACATAGTGGTACGTTCTCAGCCAGAGGGCCAGGCTATAGTTTAGAAGCTTTGTATTCAGCAGGACTGGGCTGAAATGTGGTCACGTGCTTGTTGACTCCTTTCTCAATGCAATCCAATGACAGAAGTTGTGGGGAGCTGCTTTATTAAGGTTGACTCACAAAGGAACTAGTTCAGGCTTTCAAAAAGAAAAGTGGTATTCCACTGTAGATACTTCCTTTATGGGCAAAGATGTTAGGATCTGGGTGAGTATTTTTTCTTCACAAACATTAGAGAAGTTTCCAGTCATGTGACATGCGTTAAAACTGCACCAAAATAAAATAAAATGAAAATAAAACTGCTCACACCCTGCATAGCTGTGAATGATGAGTAACTTTCACGCAGAAATGCTTGGATCTCCAAATTTCTAGATTTTCCTCTCAAATTGACTTCAAGGACATTTTTAATGTTGGAAGCTCCAACTAACAATTTTTCTTTACAGGAATTCAAGCCTTAGCATTTGTTTCCTAAATGTTTATTATACATGAAATAGGAAAATTCATTTCCATACAACAAAATTGATTCAGAAACATAAAGAACGATACAGGAACACATGCCTTCCTCTCCTCCATCACCAGAGGTAGCAGATTATTGTCAGAGGTTTGGAGAACTTCTTTCCTTCTTCTTTTCTTTGTATTTACCCACAAAAGAGGTCCAACAATGAAGAGAATTTTAATTGTCCACCTATATGAAAAGTGTTAATACATTGTGATATATCCAAACTAGAGAACCATGCCATAGTATAAAAGAATAAGATAAAATATTTATGCAGACATGGATAGATTTCTAAGACATTGTTACATAAAAAAGAAAGTATGACTTGATTTACATAAAATATAAATGTGTGTGTGTGTGCATACATACTAGGACTATCAATTAGGTTCATGAATCATCCCAGAAAAAGCGTTACATACCTCATTGCTAAATATCACTATGGTCACCTTTGAAGTACTCCCCTTGGGAAGCTATGCACCAATGCCAGTTTCTAGTTATTGAAGAATCATAATTTTCATCTCTGCTATATTAAATAATTCATATGCAAACTTTTCTTCTATCTATGATGCAAGAAATTTCTCCCTCTCTCAGAGTTTTTAGGGAAATATTTTTTTTTACAAAATCATTTATAAGGAATTTTAGAAATTCTATTTTGCTTTGTCAAATACAAATTTATAATAAATACATTGGCATGGCATTGTATGATTCAATGCTGAAGAATTTGGCTTGATAATCTTCCCTCTTTGTTACCTGACTAAAATCTCTCTGTCGATACAATACATATTTACCAAGTATGCAAAAAGTTAAAATATATTGGTATGCAAGTCAGGAAGCACTGTTCAATAGTCAGTGGGCAGAAACTTCATTTTCAATGGTAAATTAATCCTTAACTTTTAATTAAGCATGTAGTAATTCCATAAAAAACAATGGCATGGCATGCTGTTTTCCCTTAGTTGTATGTGCAAAAATTTTTAGAAAGCCAAATCATTTTTCAGACCAACATAAATATTTACTAATTATGGTTATTATTTTAAGCATAACCTTTTTATAAAAAAATAAAAAGTAAACAGAAAATATCTTAGTCTATTCAGGCTGTTATAACAAAATACTGTAAACTGATGGCTTAAACAACAGATGTTGACTTCTCATAATCCGGGAGCTGAGAAGTCCAAGATCAAGGTGCTGGCAAATTTGATTCTTGATGAGGCTTCTCTGCCTGGCTTGCAGACATCCACCTTCTCACTGTATCCTCATATGGCAAAAACAGAAAGAGCTCTGATCTCTACCTCTTCTTATAAGGACAGTAATATCATCATGGGGTCCCTACTCTCTTGACTTCATCTGAATCTAATTACCTCCCCAAAGCCACATTTCCAAATGCCATCACATTGGGAGCTAGAGCTTCAGCATGTGCATTTGGGGGGACACACACATTCAGTTTGTAACAACTAGATTGCAGGCTGCAAATCCTGATGAAGCCTTTGAATTTATCCTTAGCTGACCAACAATAGATAGCCCCTTAACTTCACCCTGCATTTATTTTAACAATGTGTTAAATTAGAGCACATTGGTAAATGCGCTTTAATAGCAGATATCTAATTCTCTATTCAACTTTCAGATCTCCAAATGAAATAAATTATCTATTTACATGCATCACTAGACCATCTGGTTCCATGCGAGGACCCAATACAGAATCCACTAATTGTCATCATATTTATTCATCATTTTTAACTCGTGTTCAGAAATAATGAAAATATAGGACTGTTAGCAAACAAAAAATCTTCATCAATCATAGAAAACTCAGTCCCCTTAACTAAGTAATAGAGAACAAGACAAAAGAACCCACCAAGATTTGTACCTAAGAAAATTAATTGCTAGTCTGCTCCATTGTGCCATTCCCATTTTACAAAGAGGAAAAAGGTGGGGCAGAGAATGACTTTTATAAGAGTCAGAGTTCAGTCCAGAAATGTGCTTGTTGCTTAGGTAATGAAGTAATTTTTTCCAAGGGATTCTGATATTCTTTCTTCTTAAGAACTCCCTGATCTTCTTAGAATCCAGGGTCACTCTCAGCATTTGCATATACCAGAATTGATGAGCTCACACTTAAGCAACTAATATGCAAAGGGGAAGGAAAAAGCACCCAAAATCCAAAACAAACAAATAACCTAAACAATATATTTTTTCTTTACATTGAAATTATATGCAAAATAAATAAATAAATAAAACTCCAACACATTATGAAACCATTATAACTAATCTTTTGGCAAAGACCAAGGTGGAAAATTATTTTATGGTTCTCTTACTTTAATGAATATGAACTAGGCAATATTCAAAGATACTTCCTACTCAAATTTTTTGCTTAAACATCAATTTTCCTAATCCTTTGAGTTTAGCTCTTCTTTTTAGATAAATCACATCTTTCATTTCTTTGTATAATCATTTGCAATTATGCACTTTGTAATTATATAGCCAATGCCAAGAGAAGCAGTGACCTTTGCTGTTTTCTCCACAGATAAAGTTTTCAATAAATATTTGTTAAAAGAACAGGGAAGACATGTTGTGTCTTCCTGGAACACTAATTTTACTCAAAGATTTAATATTTTTAAATTGAAACAAGAACAGTAGTATCATGAAATGAAGAGCTAAATTCACATGGATTCTAAAACACAATTGAGAACATCTCCCAGGGGTCATATCACTTTCTTCTGCCATTAATGCTGTTTTAGAGAAAAACTTAATAATGCTTTGCTGTAAAAGATTTGAGTGCGAAGTTTCAAAGATCAGGTAATTGAAGCCAATTAAGTTCAGACATTTCATCATGAAAGAATTGACTTCTCTCTTTCATGGAGAAAACAGGAAGACCCAGAATAGTGAAGGGGAAAGTATACCTTGGATAAATTATTTTAATGTATTAATTTTTCCAACTGTAAAATGAAATCTAAGGATTGATGTTCTCCAATGGCCCCTGAATCCTTAAAATGTTGTTGTACATAGACTTTCGAGTTTTTTGACTTACCATGATTCTGATGTCCACAAAATGAAAAGAAGCAAACTGACATGACACTTTTTCCTTTTTTAAGCTTCTAAGTATCATATTTGTCTTTTGAATGACACGTGTAAGTGCTATACAGTTGTTTCTTTCCCTTTTTATGAACTTGTAGACCCATTCATGTGTCTAAAGGAGAAGGAAAAGTAAATCAATATCAAACCACAGAAGTAGATTTGTGGATCAGCCACTCAGATATTATCAACTGAGATGCTATTGTGTATTTCATCATCACAACCGAATGTAATGGAAAATATTGATTTTAAATGCTACATTGAAAGAGGGAAAGTCTATTTTACAATATCCCCTTTGCTGTCTCATCCTTTCACTCTGTTCTTCTTTCTTTAGTTTTGGCATTTAGGTTTTATCAAAAACTTTTGCAAGGCTGTGTGTAGTCACTAGCCTAACTTTAATACAATCCCTCAGGGGTGCTTAGATGAAACACTTGCTGTGCCTCTGTACCAAGCAAAGATTTTCTAAATACAAATAAAAGATAATCACTCAATGTCAGTGTGATGCCAAGCACAGAAGAAAAACAAAAAGAGTAGTTGACACTGTTGATACTGAAAGCAAAGGAAACTAATGTAAAACAACAATTATACTTTTACAAGCCTATGTGTGTTGCCTAGTGATTTCTTGATTCAATAAATCTCTACAAAAAGAAATACATTTGTTCTATTGTATTGTCTTTTAGCCAAATGCGTTCAATATATATCTGCTACAATGTGACTTTAAGAGATCATTGCTGCTTATGCATGCTCCTTATTATTAATAATAAAAATGCATCACAAGAGCTTCTATGGTACGTTCTGTATGCAACCTGAGGGCTGACAAAATAAGAAATTAAAATCAGAGCCCCTTAATTCAAAAGTCAGGCAATTTGAAATGTTTGTAAGTTTATTAGAAATGGGAACTCTAGTACACTGCCGGTGGGAGTGGAAAATGGCACAATCACTTTTGAGAGCAATTTGACAATTATCTAGTAAAACTGAAAATGCAAATGCCGAAAATACAGCAATTTCACTCTAAGGTATGTAGCCTAGAAACGTGTACAGTACACAATAAGTCTTTTGTAACTGTAAAAATCGGGGGATTAAAGAGCACCAAATGTTATTGATAAAAGGGTGAATAAATTCTGTTATCTTTATAAAATGGAATCCTATAAAGCAGTTAACATAAACAGAGATTATATATGTATTAAGTTGGATAGATTACAGATTTCATTAAAAATGCAAACAACAGAATGTATCAAATAAAATAGACCTTTCTTGTAAAATTTAAAACCACAACTAGTATTTTAACACTTTGTTTCTAGCTAACCAGTAAAATTTAAAAACATAGAGGATAGCCACTAAGATCCAAGGAAAAGTTGTCTCTGGAGAGAGTGGGAAGGAGAGAGGGATATATGACTCAAGAGTGATACAAAGATACTTCAGCTTTCTCTGTACAGTTTTATTTTGTCTTTATTAAAAACAATTTAGGAGGGCATATAGCAAAATGTTAATATTAGTTCATTTTAGGGTGAGGACACATGGGTGTTTTTATAGTATGCAATTTTCTGTACTAACTGCTTTTCCAATTAAAATAACAAAATTTCAATCACTTCTGGTCACTCGGTGAAACTGTAATAATGTATCATTTGAAATTAAGGAATCATGACTCCATATTTAAATTGTTTTATACATGATATTTTATTCATTTATGGTGTTTATACTGGATGAGTAAACTAGGGGCTTTGGAAAGCTTTCTGTGGAATTTCAGTTTAATTAAGTCTCATTTATATGCTTGGTAAATGTAGGCAAAGTAAAGTTTTAAACATCTGTTTATACAAGGTACACAAACCAGAAAACGTTTTCTTTGGTTTCCTCATATTATCCTATGCCAGCATGGATATTAGCGTCAGTTTACAGGATTTTTCCCACCGAGGACTCAGGGTTAATGTTGCTATGTAAATGTCACCTGAATCCTATATTGGAATAATTTATATACCCACAAAGTTTCGAAATGAGAGAATTTTAGTCAGGGGTGGGGGGGTCTCATTTTTGTATAAACAGTAGGAAAATCAAAATCCCTTTTCATGCTGTGGAGTTTTAACTCTTTCTCAGTCATGTTTCCTACATATGCAAACTGTCCTGTTGCTTGCCTTAGAACTGACGTGAACAGTTAGCACGACTCAGCAAACAGCTGGAAGCAAACTCTGGCAAAGGAGGGAGTTGGTCTAAGAAGACTCGGGTTTAAATTCTAGCTCTGTCATTTGCTCACTGTGTGTCTTTAAGAAGACTACTGGTAGCCGGGCTCGGTGGCTCAGCCTGTAATCCCGCGCCTTGGGAGGCTGAGGTGAGCGGAATGCCTGAGCCTGCAGGTGTGAGACCCCATCTCTACAATAAATCAAAAAATTAGCCGGGTGTGGTAGCGCGCGTAGTTCCAGCTACTCGGAAGGCTGAGGCGGAAGGATCGCCGGAGTCCAGCAGGTCGAGGCTGCAGTGGCCGGGAGAGGCCACTGCACTCCAGCCTGGGTGACAGAGTGAGACTCCAACTCAAAAAAAAAAAAAAAGAAGACTACTGGAGTTCCGCTATAAAGCAGAGATAATAAGAGTGACACATCATGGACTGGGTGAGGATTGAAGTAGACCCAGTATGTGTGCACATTTCAGAGCAGAACCAAGACACAGGACACTCAGGAGTGGTCTCCATTGCGTTTGTTGCTGCTGTTGCTGCCACTGCAGTGATCTAAAGGGCCTAAACCCCTGTTTCCTTTTAGTAGATGTGAAGCCATGTCTACCTAGAATAGAATTCAGCAAGTTGTTTTTGCTTCTTCGATGTGTCTGTCGCTGCTCTTAAGCAATAAAGGATAAGAAGGATTTGGAGACTTTTAAGAGAATATTAGGGATAAGTTTTCCCAAGGTTTGCTTTCTCTTTTTCTCTTTCTTTTTCCTTTTTCTTTTCTTTCTTTCTTTTTTTTATTTTTTATTTTTGGCTTGACTTTATTAGTTTTTTTGTCTTACGTTTTAATTTACATTTTATTGATTGATTGAATTGGGTTCTCCGTCTGTGGTCCAGGCTAGAGCAGCGTTGACCTCTTGTGCTCAAGAGAGCCTCCTGAGTAGCTGGAACCACCACACCCAGCTAATGTTTTTTCTTTAGAGACTGGATCTCACTATGTTGCCCAGGCTGGTCTTGAACTGATCTCAATATCCTCCTGCCTCAGCCTCCAGAAATGCTAGGATTACAATAGTGAGACACCACACCTGACCTTGTTTTTGTTTGCTTGCTTTTTATTGTTTTGTTTTAGAGGTAAATAGGGAACTATGGTTTAAGACCAAAAAAAAAGTCCTTGTTGCCATCCAATTCCTCTTTCAGTTCTCTTCTGCCTATTCAGAGTTTCATCTTCCTCCTCATTCTCACTTTCTTCTTCTAATGACTGTACCCTGTATTTCATTACAAAGGCCATTTGTTTCATCCACACTGGAGGTTAAAAGCAATCTGTTTTGCAGCCAATGAGTTTATCAGCAATCTGATAAACTAGTTCCTCCTTAGATGTTTGCTGATAATGACTTAAACCCATTATCTTTTTTAGAATAAGGAAAATAGAGGTAGTATTTTAGTAGTGACTATCCTAAGCAACTCTTTGAATAGTGAAAGGCCTCTCAGATAGTCTTCAAAAGTTGCTAATCTGGGAATGTAAGTATTGTGACAGAGTGAAACTTTTGTACCAAAAGCCTTAATTTCACACCATTCAAATGATGCCATCTATGTGCCAAAATCTTTCATCTATTTTCAAATTGACCTTGACTCTTACTTCAACCCAGGATGTCACTCAAGCCATCATACCCTTCTCAAGCCCATAGAGAACCTCATTCATTGACCATAGTACTCTTTCTGGTAGGATCTAGTTGTGACAATCCTTTCTGACGAAGTACTCTAGTAGCAACTATCAGTCTTAGCAGATAAGGAAATTGACTCATTTGCCCTCAGTAGCTTAAAATGTATTTGTTGATTTTCCAGTTATAGAAAAAGAAGATGCAAAGTGACTCATTTAAAAAAATTAGAAAAAAATAGAAAGGAAATTATGGGCTCTGCTTTTGCTTTGTTAAAACCAAACTGCAAGAAAGGAGAATCGCCAGCACACTGAGGTCGAATTATGAGTCCTTTATTAGCATGCGGTTGAGAGTAGGCTCACACCAAGAAAGCTCTCTACCCCAAGCAAAACTAGCAAGAGGCTTATAAAGGCAAAAACCGCAAGTGGGCTAAATAGCAAGGGGGGTGGGGTGCGAAGGAACAAGGAACTAAAAACGAAAGGGAACAAAATACAGGAATACAATATGGGGATGTGGCAGGGGGACTTTTGCAAGGAACAATTTCTTGGCCCAGCATCTGATTTCAGCTGACAAAGCATACAATTACACAGAACTTGTAGCAAGAGGGTTTTCAAACGGTCAACATGAACAGCTCAGGGGAACAAGGCAGCATGAACAGCTCAGGGGAACAAGGCTGTGGTTCTGTTGGCATGGGAACATTACAACAATTACATGTACACAATGGAGGGGGGGTCATTTTTAGGTCAGGCAGACAACTAAGATGCAGGATTTTAACAAAATGGAGTTACTTATGCCAAGTAAGCTATTGCAATTATTTTACATATTTCATTAGCTATTTCATTCCCCCCTTTTAGTTGTACGTGAGTCAATTTGTTGACTCATTGGTCATGGATATGGAATTATAATAGGTTTTTACATGCATAAGTTTTACAGAATTGATTCATTGTTTGATGAAATTGATATGCCAACTGAACATACAGGACTTTACAAGCAAACTGAGGACAAGGAGGATAAGTGGGCTGGCGAAACTGGTGATGAGAGTTATTAATCAGGGGTTCCAGTCAAATAAGGATTGGAATCAAGATTTATTTTTGTTTATTTTTCTTTGTTGCCTGTTAATATTTTTTCAGATTTTTGGGAGGGTGTTTGTAATGATTCCAGACTTGTTTGCATAGAAACAACAAGCTTCTTTGAGAGCTGCACAAAGTCCCCCTTGGTATAAGAAAAGCAAGTCTAGGCCTCTATGATTCTGGAGGACATCTTCTGTTAGGGAGGTCACCTGGTCATGGAGTTGGTCTACAGCAGATTGCATGTAATTTAAGTCAGAATTCATGTCTTGTGCAAGGTTAGTTACCCCTAATTTTCTGTGGACCAAGGCAGTGATGCTGAGTGCAGCTGTTTTAGTTACACTGAACCCGATTAAGGCAGGCACTAGTGGGAAGCAGCACATTTCCAATGTGTTGCCGGAAGACAACTCATTGGAAATAAAAGGGGTCCTTCAGGACCACTGTAAGCATATACCTAGGGAAGTACATGAACAGTAATACATAAGATAGACTTATTGTTTAACATTTTAGCAGTAATGCAGGTTATAAGACTTATAACAAAAACTAAAGTATTTGGGATGTCAAAGGCAAGGGCTAAGGAATGATTACAATACATTCAAAGAATTGTTAACCAGTAAATTAGTCTGTTTTGGGCAATTGGAGTCTCACATTTCAGTCATGTGCCTGTGGTGTGTTTGAAGCAGGTTGGTGGGCTTGGAGGGTGATTTTGAGAGGGTTTTTAGAGTCTCTTGTTGCAGTCCAATTGGCTGAGCAAAGTGGAGTGACATCAGCTTCCATGGTTCTTTTGACTTGAGTGTGAATTTAGGCCAGTATCCCATTGACTTTGAGTGCTATTGGAGTGGTAATGATGATGATAAAGGGTTCCTTCCAGCCAGGAGTTAGTCCTTCCTTTTGGAACTTTTTGATGAAAACTAGGTCTCCAGGCTGAAATGGATGACAAGGTGTGGAAGATGGAGTGGGCAAAACAGCATGGACGCCGGAGTGGACAGCAGCCTGGACCTGCTGGAGGGACTGGAGATATTTTAGAAGAGATTAATTAGTAATTTTTTTCTAGGTTGGGATCTTGCAACCGAGGTAATAGAGGAGGGGATCTTCCAAACATGATTTTATATGGGGTAAACCCAGTCTTATATGGGGTGCATCGGGTTTGGAGAAGAGCTAAAGGCAAAAGGTTTATTTATTTTTTACCAGTTTTTGTTATTAATTTGGTTAAAGTAGATTTTAAAGTCCATTTCATGTGTTCTACCTGTCTAGAGCTCTGGTCGGTAAGCATAATGTAATTTCCAGTCAATGTTTAGTGCTTTACTGACCAGCTGTACTCTGGATGAGGTAAAGGCAGGACCATTATCCCCAGTTAATAGAAAGGGGAAGTTCAAACTTAGTAATAATTTCATTTAACCAAAACCTTGTAACTGTAAGTGTGGTTTTATTTTTGGTGGCAAAATCCTCTACTCATCCAGAAAAAGTATCAATAAATGCCAGTAAGTAGTTATACCCTGCATGGGGAGGTTTTATTTTAGTGAAATTTATTTCTCATTTTTCTCTGGGACTTAATCCTTGGGCCCTGATGCCGTCTGGAAGTCTGGGCCCTTGCTTTGCATTGACCTGGGCGCAGGCAGAGCACATGGCAGCTGCTGTTGCAGTTATATTTTTTAAGTCATTAATATGATAAAACGGTTTAACAGCTCAGTCATTTTGGTACTTCCCAAGTGGGTAGTAGAATGTAGTTGTTTTAACAAGGTGTGTCCCAGGGCTTCAGGTAAAATAATTTTAGAGTTCTTGATTTACCATTCAGTCGAGTTCATATAAGTGCCTGCTAGATTCGCTTGTTTTTTGTTTTTTTTTTTTCCTCTTGGGTATAAGTAGGCTGTCTTGGGAGAGAAGGAGCTGGAAAAATTTTAGTTAGCAAGATAGTCAGGGGCTTAACTGGGAGTTCTGCCTCCTCTGGACCTGCCTGGTCTGCCAGGCAACTCCCAGTTGCATCTGGAGTGTCTGATTTTTAGTGCCCCCTGCAATGAGGGATGGTTACCTTTTTAGGGAGTCATATAGTCTCTAGGAGGGCTAAGATTTTGTTTTGTTTTGTTTTTTTATAGTCTTACCCACCACAGTGAGAAGACCTTGTTTCTTGGAGGTCATGGCATGCACATGGAGTGTAGCAAAGGCATACCTGCTGTCAGTGAAAATGTTTATCCACTTTCCTGTTCCCCAGTGCAGGGCTTGGGTCAAAGCAATCAGCTCAGCCTTTTGGGCAGAAGTGCCGTTGGGTAATGATTGTGATCAGTTTACATCATGAGCCGTAGACACCGCTGCCCCAACTTTGCTGATTTCCTTTATTACCAGACTTCTGTCATCCACGAATAGGTCAGCATCATCCTGTTTCCAAGGAGTGTCCCGCAGACTGGGGTGACAGGCTTGTGAAATGTTCAATATATTTTTACAGTTATGAAGTGGTGTTTCTGGATGTCATTAGGCAGTAGAGTTGCTAGGTTAAGGCACTGAGTGAGAGAGAAAGTTAGTCTGTGCTGGTCAAGTAAGAGGCTTTGATACTGGGTTATGTGAGCATTTGACATCCAGTGGCCAGAGTCTCCCTCAAGCAGAGTTTCAACAGTGTGGCGAACTGTTAAGGCCAGGTTTTGACCAAAAGTCAGCTTGTCTGCCTTTTTAACCAATATAGTTGTAGCGGTGATGGCTTGAAGACAGGATGGACAGCCAGAAGTCACTGGATTTAGCATTTTGACAAGTAATCCACAGGTTGCCTTCAAGGCCTTAAGGTCTGGATAAGAACCCCCTTTGCGATTCCCTGCTGTTTATGAATAAACAAACGAAAAGGCTTGGTAACATTTGGGAGGGCTCAAGCTGGGGCTTGGGTAAGTTAGGTAAGAGCTGTTTTTAACTGCTGGAATGCTTGTTCCTCAGCAGCAGTCCATTTTAGGGGTTGATCTCCTGCAGTGGCTGTGTACAAGGGCTTGGCAATTTCAGCAAATCCTGGGATCCACAGCTGGCAATACCCTGCCGCCCCCAGGAATTCCTCTACCTGTTTCTTTGTGGTTGGCATGGGAATTTGAAGAATGGCTTTTTTCCTGGCCGAGGTCTGGGTTTGCTTACTCTTTGTTAGTCAGTATCCCAGATAGATCTCAGTTAAGCATAGCTGTGCCTTTTTAGCTGATACCTGGTAGCACATGTCCTGGAGAAGCACAACTGGAGGGTGATGCTTTGCCAATTCCAGCGAAGTGGTCTCCACCCAGACTGAAGGAAATTTCTGCTGTAACTGTAAAAGTAAATTTGACGAGACATTCTCAGTGGGAGAATTAGAAGAAGCTAAGAGGTATTCTTTAGAAAGCGGAACAGTGACTGGTATTTGATAAGCAGTGTCAGTAGAAATATTCATTTTAGTTTCATCAGGCAAGAACATAATAGTTGCTCTTGGTTTCCTGAGCAAATCTCAGCCCATGAGAGGGTACGGGCCGTCAGGGACTATTAGATCAACCATCCGGTTGGAGGTGAGCTTGCAATTTGTTATTTCCCCTGTTACCCCTTGAACAGAAATTTGCTTCTTGGATATGGGTCCTAATGGTGACTTGAGGACTGACAGTTCCACTCCAGTGTCCATTAAGAGCTGGACTGGGTGGCCCCCGATAGCAGTGGTTACCATGGGTTCTTGGGGGCCTAAGGAAAAAGAGCTCTGGCTTCCTCAGTCTGAGTCATTTTCAGTTTCATTAGTAGAGGGTAGGACCAGAACTGACTTTGGGTCCTCTGTCTTTGGGCAGCGAAGGCAATTTTTTTACCCAGTGATCCAGCTCTTTATAATATGTACACTGATTCTTGCCTAGCTAGATGCGTCCAGTTTTCTTTTGTCTCTTTTTAGTTTCTTTCTTTGTTTTACATGCTGGTCTCGAGCCAGGTTGGGAGGCCTGAATGGCAGCAACTAATAGTTTTGTCTGCCATTTTGTTGCTTTGTCCATTTTCTTGTCTTCTTGTTTCTGTTTCTCAGCATCCTGGTTATTAAAAATCTTCTGAGCTACCTTGAGCAGCTAAGAAATGTATATTCCTGCAAAACCCTCAAGTCTCTGTAACTTTTTCCGGATGGCAGGTGCCACCTGAACCACAAAAGCCAAATTGATAACCCGAGCATTCTAGGGTGCCGAGGGGTCAAACAGGGTATAGGTACAGAATGTCTCCTACAGATGTTCAAGAAACATCCCTGGTGATTTCTTGGGACCCTGAATAATCCCAGTAGTTTGGGAAAGATTAATCGATTTTTGGGCTGCTCCCTTCAAACCAGCTAATAGAGACTGGTGATAAGTTTTTTAACATTCTAGACACTGACAGCATGTTAGAGTCCCAATCTGGGTGAGAGGAGGGAAAACTCTCCTGCAACATTTCCTGGGTTTTTTCCTCTTTACCAGCTGCTGGGGCCAGGACAGACTTTTTAGTCTCAACTTTAATGCACTCTGACTTTTTAGAAGTAAATAGGGTTAAAAGGAGCCGCTGGCAATTATCCCAGGTGGGACAATGAGTACACATGATTGATTTTACCAGGGAGGTTAAAAACCTATGGTTTCTCTGAGAACTGCGGATTTTGGCAAGATTGTATTCTTTTGAGAAACAGGTAAAACAAGTTTTCCTTGAAGAGTTAGCCAGGGGCCTTTGTATATAGAGCCCTGTTGTTTTTAAGATAGAAGCTCTGTCTCCATATAGTGTGGTTTACAGGAAGGGTCCTGAGTCCTAAAAGAACATATTTTTAACAAGGGAGGGGGGTTTTAGACTAAATTTAACCTTTGGTTGATATAGGGAATTGATCAGGATGATCAGGGTCCCTGTAACAATTTTCCAGACAAAGTAACATGAACATCCAGAGACCCCATGGAGAGCTATTTAACATTAAGTGCAGGCCAATTGTTTTCACAGAGGGTCCAGAGTCTGCCTTTGGAGGGACGGACACCATAGTCCTCTGCAAACTTGACAGGAAAATTCCTTATTATACAGTTCAGGGGACTGGAGGGCTTAGAAGCCTGTGACCCCATATTGTCAAAACCAGTAAATTATAGGAGGCACCTGATGAGGATCAGACCTCCAACCACAAGATCAGTAAAGGCTAGTAGAAGTTTCTGGCTTGCTGACCAGTCTGAAAGTGCAACAGAAGCAAGCCCTGCGGTAAAGAGCGCAGCAAGAACGCAAAGCAGGGAGAAAGGCCAAGGATGACAGGGATATAGAAATACCATAGGCAGATAGAAATCAAAGCGGGTACCCAAACAGAAACCAGATACTAAACCGAGACTCTGTTCAGCCAATGTCTTGGCTAAACAAACAGTGTCAAAGGAACGGCCTCGTTAGGCAGAGGACTGACAGGTCATGAATTCTGTGAACTCATAACAAACAACGAGCAAACGGCAAACAAACAATTAAAACATAATGACAGACAGGGTGCATCCGGACCAAGTCAGAAGAATTATGAATCCCTGGAACAACCTCAGGGCAGAAAATGGATCCCCAGAAAAACCTGAGGGCAGAAAACCAGAGGACTCTATTCATCCAACATCTTGGCCTAATGAATAGTGTCCAAAGGGCAACCTCGTCAGGCTGTGACTCCCTTAAACAGAATTGTGGCCACAAACAGAACAAAACAGATTCTTACAGGTAAACAGAACAAATTCTTACCTCCTAGGAGAATGCAGACAGACTTAGGTTCCTTTTGAGGCGATAAGCTGCCAGCAGTCATTCCACCTCCTTCCGAGGCAGACGAGAGGTCAAGAGGCCCTGATATGACTCAGGAGGTGCCTCCCCTATACCCTCTCCGCCAAGTCAGGGAGAGCTGGAGTGAAGCTGCTGCTTAAGCTGGCGATTAACTTGCTGGGGCCTCCAAATGTTATAGCCAAACTGTGAGAAAGGAGAATAGCCAGCACACTGAGGTCGAATTATGAGTCCTTTATTAGTGCATGGTCAAGAGTAGGCTCATGCCTAGAACCTCAACCCCAAGCAAAACCAGCAAGAGGCTTATAAAGGCAAAAACCACAAGTGGGCTACATACATAGCAGGGGGGGCTGAGGGAAAAAGGAACTAAAAACAAAAGGGAACAAAATACAGGAATAAAATATGGAGATGTGGCAGGGGGAATTTTGCAAGGAACAATTTCTTGGCACAACATCTGATTTCAACTGACAAAGCATACAATTGCACGAAACCTGTAGCTAGGGAGTTTTTCAATGGTCAATGTGAACAGCTCAGAGGAACAAGGCAGCGTGAACAGCTCAGGGAAACAAGGCTGTGGGTCTGTGGTCATGGTAATGTTACAACAATTACACACACAAACCGGGGGGGAGGGGCATTTTTAAGTCAGGCAGACAGCTAAGATGGAGGATTTTAACAAAATGGAGTTACTTATGTCAAGTAAGCTATTGCAATTATTTTACATATTTCATTAACTATTTAAGTTTTAGCTAGTACCCCCATATAATCAGGACTGTAGAAGAAGCAAGTGAAATAAAGAAGATATAGTCATATGTAAATAATTTCTTTCAAATGTTGGAATGGGTATTCAATGACTAGAATGGTGAAAAGGAGGATAATCTTTATTTTAAAAATATCAGAAAGTTATAAAGGCATTAATCTCCCTGATAAGCATCTACTATGTTTTAGACTTATTTTGAGCTAGAGATTTTAAAAAACTACTCCTACAGTGATGCCATGTTGCATTTATTTCTGGTCTCATCAATTGGTCAATCAAGATACTCTCTTGATATCTTCTCAAACACTCTCATGATGTCTTCTTGGACAGAATGAACACTGTGGATTAGGTTTATAGCCCAGCCAGGCAGATTTAGATTTGATTGAATAATGTGACCTTTCATGATGGATTAGACGGAGAAGGTGAGGAACAAAGAAGCAGTTCAAGATGATCTTAATGTTGTGAGTTTTGGGATCTGGGAAACAAGATTCTCACAGATACAAGGAAAGTAAATAGGAAAAAAAAATTGTTCTAAGAAACAGACAAAAAGTTTATGTTTATGTTTGTTGAGCTTGAAGAATGTTTTGCCGTTATTTGGGATTGTGGGCCTGACCTTTAAAAGCCTGAAGGTAAAGATTTTAAAATCTTATCCTCGAAGGGTGGTAGAAATGAATGCTGACCCATTTCAACCTCATTTCTCATCTGAAAGGTATTTTGAAAGATGCCAGTAACTAAGAAAAGGCAGATGTGATTCTATAGTGAACCACTGGGGTTCTGAAGAAATGTAAGAGTGGCATCTCCAGATGCCACATGGGGAGGGGGAGGCAATTCATAAGTAGGAAGCTGGTTGAAAGGTAGGACAATAAGCTCGTACATATGGCAGTTTACAACAGATTGAAAAAATTGATGTTTATTTTCAGAATAGGAGAGAGAAATTATGGAGACTATAAGAGGGCTCCTAAGAAGTTGCCAGTGTTTTGTGAATTAATTTGGTAGGGAAAAAATATTCTTTCATGCACTTCAAATTATCTAGGCTCCACTAGAATTATAAACCATTTCTGTATAAAAAACAAAATCAATAAATCATTGAAAGAAATGATCAGAGCATAATTTAATAATCGTTATTATATAAAATATTTGATAAAGGCAGTTCAACCAGCTAAAAAATCTGATTGAATTTTTCAGTTATGTTGACACTATTTCCAGCTGAGAAATAAAGTTCTGCTTATTTTAATTAAAAGGTGATATACCTTGACCAGTGTTCTTTGGAGTCTCCAGTCTTTACCCAAGGACATTTAGCAACAATGGCATTAAAAACACATCTAGATTTGTGAAATACACTCAAAGCCCAAGATAATCGTTCTAACCTAAATCAAGTGATCCCAGCCCAATGTGTATCATTGACTCTCTTAGTCTGTAAGGAATTTGAATGTTGAGGGATTGCTTGTCGGTGGTGATTCATGCTCACTGCAGAATATGTTAAATGAAACTTTCTTTTTAACATATTAGGTACCAGCTACAACAGCGACTTTCCACTGACTGACCTATGGTGGGAATATGTTTTACATTGTGAACCAGAGCATGCCCATGTTCACATGTAAGCTGTACCCAAAGTTTTATGAAACAATCCTTAACTTCACCAAAAAGCTGCACTTTTATTTTCCTTTTCTTATTTTTGTCATGACTCTCTTTGATTTCATGACCCACAAATAAATCACAATTCAAATATTGAGCTGCACAGTAATGTTTTCCTATTCATGGTTTATTCCAATATCTTCTTTTGTTAATGTCTTATATATAATATACTCTCAGCACTAACAGCCAACTCTGGTTCTTCATCTCAGCATATAAGAAGCTATTTTATCCCCACAGCTGCAATGATTCATTGTACAGACTAAATGTATATTAACTTGACAATAGTAGTCTTACATATATTTGCTTGTTTTCTTGTTTTGGGGGAGAAGAGTGGGAATAGTTTTTGTTTTTTGTTTTTGTATTTTTTTTTTGGTACTTGAAGTGATATCCTTTCCATAATGAAGTCAGGGTAAGAAATTGTAAAACAGAGAAACCTGATAGCTTAGTGATTGCTAAAACATTTGGAACAAAATTTGGAATAAGCAAAAAAGAGTACTAGGTATCTTCAATGGAAAACTAGCCCTTGCTTAGCACACACCCTTCTAGGTTATCTGATGTTAGCCTTTTATTACTTTTGAGCTATTTTACAAGTCTGAAAATGGTAAATAACTGATACCGTGAAAATAATTCTGTCTATACACTTGAATTCTACCCAATGGTGGGAAAACCCTCCTTTGTCCTCCCTCCTCACTAACCCAAAGCCAGTTTTGTGGATGAAAATTTTTAAGTTCATTCTAGTATTCCTGATCTATAGGTATATCTGTCCATTGGATGCTTCTTTGAACTGATTACATCATTCTACTGATTTCTTCATCAATAAGGAGATAAATAAAATCCTCAACACATTTTTATTTCATATCATATGAAATTTATGATTTTGCCTTCTTTTGGATAATTATTCTTCAATATATTCAAAGGAGTGAGTTTTACTGGAAATGGAAGATTCTATCTCATTAATTCCACAAAATAAGTTTTAAATTTTCTACATTTGATTCTTGTTTCTTCATATTTCAATTTTAGGTTTCTGTAATTATTACCTTTACTGGCCAAATATATTTTTGGTGATAGTGATACAACAGAAAATACAAATTAAAATTCCATAACTATAAAATCATCTACTATATTTATTTAAAAGATTATTCCCTACTGGCGATAATACCATTTCTTTATATACCAAGTTATTTTTAAAATGCAAAAGCTTATTGATATGAAGAACTATACTTCTGGACTTAACACGTATTGCAAAATCTATACAGATATACACATATTACTGAAACAGATTCAAAAGCCTTAACACAGATCTATCTATATATGTAAGAATTCAGTATGTGATGAGGGTGGATTAGTTGACAACTAGTGTTGACATTGTTATTGGTAGCTCACGAATAGAGATTTTGAGCTATGAGATTTCCAGATCCATCTTTTGTTTTCCAGCTCAGCTTTATCAGGATTGCTTTTATTTGGAGGATTATTGGGCATGATTTGGCCCTCATTAAAGTGGTTACTTTAGGCCTTAGTTGGCTTTTTGGTCCTCATTTTTCTAATAACAGTTTTACTGAGGTATAATTCACATATCATAAAATGTGTCCTTTCAAAGTGTTTATTTCAGCGGCTTTTGGTATATTCACAAAGTTGTACAACCATCACTACGGTCTAATTTTAGAATAATTTAATCATCCAAAAGTAAATTCCTTACCCATTAGGAGTCACTCCCATTTTTCTCTTCCCCCCTTATTCCCTAGCAAACACTAATCTGTTTTCTATCGTTATGAATTTGCCTATTCTGGATATTTTGCATTAATGGAATCATACAATACATGGTCTTTTTTGACTGACTTCTTTCACTTAGCAGAGTATTTTTTTAAGAGTCATCCATGTTGTAGCATATATTAGTATTTCATTCATTTTTATCTCAAAATAACATTCCATTGTCCGAATGGGCCACATTTTGTTTGCCCATTCATCTGTTAATTGACATTTGAGTGTTTCTACTTTTGGACTATTATGAATAATATTTCTATAAACATTGTGTACACATTTTTATGTATACATATTTTAATTTATCTTGAGTATATATGTGGGGGTGGGATTGCCGTATCATGCAGTAATGCTATATTAACATTTTGAGATCCTGCTAATGAAATAATGCACGTCAAATGAGTATCCAGTTACTTTAAATAGAAAACCCACTTCCATACAACCTTATTCAGTTTACCTCACAACTATGCAACCAGAACTTTTAGAAAGTTATTTCTCCTAGAGAGTTGGAATTTTCTTCTTCTAGAGTCTACTCAATGACTCTAATTTTATTTTATAGAATAAATTGAATCCCTGTTCCACATGACAAATCTTATGTTTATCTCTTCCCCATGCTCCACTTTCTTGAGCTAATCCCCATATGCTTCTGTGAGAACTGAACTGGGTCTTTCTGGTTCACCACTATTTCTTCATCACCAAGAACAAGGCCTTGCTCACAATTCATGCTCAAAAATATTGTAATGGATGGCAAACTCTAGCATTCTGTGGGGCATCATTCAGACATGGACTGTTTCCTCCACTATCCCCCCTCCCCTTCTCTCAGGAGTAACCTCTGGTCAAGGTTGGTCTCTGAAGGGAATGCATATTCCCAATAATGAGTCATGGAATACAGGTGACCAAGCGAAGCTGAAAGCAATGTGGTTGTCACATGTAATCAATGTAATTGTAAACACCAGATAGAAATTTAATTAATTGATTTGCTTGCCTATAAAACTGTTTGCTGTGCTGCCCTGAGGCATGTATTCTTTCTTCACTGACCAGCCACCATCAGAGCCTCCCATAAGTTCTAATATATCAATGTCTTTGACTACTAAACTCCTGGGTGACTTCTTTGGAAAGGGCAAAGAACCTAATGTAAAGCCCTCTCAGATTTGGGGTTACCAAGTTACACATATGTTTATCCTCATGGTGGCCCAGTCCTAGGCTCACTCCATTTGGCCAATTACCCTTTTATTAACTAATAATACCTAAATATGAAATGCATTATTCTCTCTATATAAAATTAAAGATCACACCAAAAGTGTGCCACCTCTGAGCTCCTGCAACAACAAATGACATTGCGTAATGTTATTTTGAGCATGACAACAAGAAACAGACTCTGTACAAACTTCTATAACCAAAGTTATTCAATAGCAGGGTAAATGCTATGTTTCTGGATATATTTCTAAGTGTGTCTATTGAGTTTTATCTAGTTTTTCTGGTTGGCTGGTTAGTCAGTTCAACAGCTAGACCTTGCCACAGGAACAGTTGCCATAGAATCAATCGTTTCTTCTGTATTAGTTAGAATCAGATCGAAAAGAACATGCTCCTTGTTTCCTCTATCTTTTAAGAACAGAAAGTGCCACAAACCAAGTGCAAGACTATCAGATGTTCTGCCTCCAAATAAACAAGGCTCCCAGCACAAGGTTGGAAAATTGATTCTATTTCTTGTTCTGCATTTCTACTATCATTTCCTTAATTCAATCCACCATCATCTCACCTAAAAAAAATTAGCAACAGCCTCTTAGCTGGTCTCTAGGGCTCTGTTCTTGCCACACCCCTATTCTCCACATTGCAGCTAGGGTGATCTTGCAGGAGAAAAAAAATCCCATGCTGTTTAACTTTTTCCCCCTGTGGCTATAGCCTGCTCCCTCACCATCCCATTACCCCACACTTAGTATGTTTCATCCATTTCCAACATCAATGCCTTACAAGAATTTGTGTTCTTTATTGCCCCCTGATTTTTGAGCATGTGTCCTCTGCTTGAAATACTTTTCACGCAACTCTGACTTGTCCTTCAGTTTAGGCATTACTGACTCCAGAAGGTTTACACTTCTAGACCCCAAAAGCCTCCAGAAGGGCCCTGAGTCCAGGTCTGATACCACTTCCCAGGGCACCTGGAATCAGGGCACCTAGAATCCTGCCTTCATAATCCTCATCACACTGCCTTGTCACCACTTGTCTCCTTGCTGAGGGCTGAGGAAAGGTGGAAGGGAGGGAGGGACTATATTTGCCCTTTTATTCTTTGCAAGCTTAGGTATAGCAAAGAAATGGGTTTATAAAAAAGGCTTTATCTTTGAAAATTAAAAGAGTAAATTGTGAAAAATTATTATTGCTATTTTTATGTGATGTGAGGTCTATGAAGGGGAAAAAGGAGTTTGGCTTAATTCTGTAATATTTTTAAAAGAAATCTTCATGCTATTAGTACGATTTATGAGCATGCATTCTGCTTCAAATTTTGGTTTCCAATCTAGTTTTAAGAATCCTTTCTGTCACACAAACATTTTGAGCATAAAGCAAACAATTCTGTGTGTCTTGTGGGCTCTCCTTATACGGGGCAAGAGTTATGCATTATCTGTACTCTTTTCATTCCAATTATAGGCTTTCTGTGGGAGGCAGCAGGAGGTTTGAACTCACTCCTCCTATATCATGGAGATCCAAAGAGTTCTGGGTTTGTGATTAGCAAGAGGAATTGGAACATACATCATTACCAAATGGAATTGGAACTTTAAATGTTTTGTTTATTTTGTAGTAAAATAATGTTTTTCTAACAAGAAGAAGTTGCCATCCAACTCATTCTAGGTCTCTATTTGTATTTTTCTTGAACAGAAAGCTTTTGCTTTTTATTTTGATTATATTTCTTTGATGTTGTGCCCAGTACCACAAGATAAAATTAGAAACTTTTTTTAAAAGTCTCATTTCAACTTACATTGTAGCAAAATTCTATGCCCTTGTAGAAATGAGTTGAAATGCCTCATTTCCTTACTGGTTTTCTAATTTTGTCCAGAATTAAGAAATCCCTGTAAGAAGAACTGGAATGAAAAGAAGGTCCAGCAATTCCTTATTTTTGCATTCTGGCAGTTTATGAGGCAAACAATAGAAAATTTACAAACACACACACACACACACACGCGCGCACACATATTTACTGCAGCATTGCTTTAAACAGTGAACTACTGAAAACCAGAATGTTCACCAAAAAAAGGAATGCTTGGAGGAGTGCTTGTGGTTGATGTCAAGGGCTAGTACCTAAAACACAGGCTGGGAGAGAGTAGGAAGGGCAAAGGGAAAGAAGGGAAGAAGTGAATGACAATGTTAAAGAACAACCAATGATTTTCTTCAAGGCTTACAGGCTGCTAGTCCTTCAACTAACTCTAATAGGTACGCCAGCCACTCATTTAATCAACTTTACTGAGCACATATGGTGTACAAGGAGCTGTGCGGTGCTGGGGATAAGACGGTGAACAAACACACAGTCCTTGCCCAAGTCTAGAGACGACAACACAGAGACAGGGCTCTGAGTGGGTTTGGGCGCTGGTATATGTTGTCATGGGAGCAAGGAAGCATGCTAGAACAATTTCATTATGGACTGAGGGAGAGAAAAAAAAGAAATCACTATAGTGAATTGCTAAGGCTTTTTCTGTCTTACTAGGAGTTTTCATCAGAAAGATTTATTGCCAACCCTCTTTCTGAACAGCTAAAACCATGAATCAGATCGCAGGGATGCCACTTGAAGAACAAGTTTATGTAGCCATTTCCCAGTAAATGTGAAAAAAAGTCTTGCAAAAAGTATGTCTAGAAACCATGATAATATATGGTAAAACATAAAATAGGGGCATTTGATATCCTGGTAACTTCATTTCTTTACTTGGGCAAAGAGTACATGAGAGCTTCTTTTATTATTATTCTTTAAATTATACATACATATATTTTTGTAACATCATACATATGAAAAACAAAACAACAGAAAAGTAAATTATCTTTGAGAAAAAGTTAGCACTTCCATAATATGCCACTTTAACTTGTGTATCAATTCTTTTTGATGACATCAACTAAAGATACTCATTTTTTCCCACTAAATTATGCTGTTTCTACCTACAATAATTCATTTAAGCAAAAAAAAAAAAAGCTTAATGGAAATTTTAAACGAAGAGAAGACACTAAGCACAAAGATAAGTTGATGGATGCATCATGACTTCTCTAGTATTTATATGTTGAAACTATTTTGCTCAGATTTAGATAATGATAAGAAAAATGGTGAGTCTATTAACAGTGTCAAAAAGCATCTGAGCAAGTCCTAACTGCGTTTGTTTTCTTTTAGGGTGGGGAAGAGCTGCCATGGAAAGCTTTCCGAAAGAATTGATTAACCTCCCCCTGAGAGATGTCAAATGCTGACCCCCAAAATAGCACCAAAACCACTTGCTGACAACACTGAGTTAAAACGCTTGGTGTCGTGAGATAGAACACCCTTCTGTCGAAACTTCGTAGCATTTCGGAGGGAGAACAGTAAAATTGGAATGTGTATTAAAATCTTGGAGTCTGGTTTAAGATAGGACTTTCAATGCAGGAGTTTAGCTAGAATTGGAAGTATTATGATAAAATAGTTAAGGGTTGGTGAAAACAGCAAGGTGAGAATTTTGAGGCAAGGCTTTCCAAAAGTTACGAGATAAAACTGTTATTTGGGGCTTCCTACTTAAAAATTGATGGGTCTTTTAGAAAGTTCTTGAAATAAATAATAAAGTATATTACAACTGTTTTCTTCCTTGGCAAGAATCTTCTAGAATAGTAAAATTATGTAGATAGAGACAGTGGAATAGTAAAGTCATGTTAATAATTATAGACTGTGAGCTGCAAGGATGGTTTCCATTCCCAATGAGGGGAAAGTCAGATAGCAGGAAAATGCATCATCATTGCATTCACATGTCTCATTACAATCATCAAGCTGTGGGCTCAGAGGAGTTTTCAAGTGTGAGCCACTTAAAACATTTTAGCTGGGGCCAGAGAGTATTAACCTGTATATCAGTTAACCCAATATGTGTTCCTATCTATTATATTCCAATAGAAACATAATAAAGCACATAACTGAGAACTTCTGGTGATTAATGTAAGCATAATGGGATAAAATATTAAAGTCACTAACATAAATTATGAAATGATGCATACGATCATAAAACAATTTTGAGAAGGATTTGTGACTTATGTACAGGCATGTGATTACTATAGGTTGAACATATTGCAACTTCATTAACTGGCCTGGTTTTTCTTTTTTCTGTTACAAAAGTGACGTCAATTCTGTATGATTTTAACCAACCAAATTTGAAATCACATAATTTGGTCAGTTCACCAAATTATTTCCTCACTCTACGCCCACCACTCTTCCAGGTCCAGCTGGCAGTGGCTCCGTGTTTGTTGGCTTGGGGAATCCCTGAGCCTTTTCACTAGTACGAAAGCAGCATGAAACACTCCTCCCTGGGCACCTCAAGGAAGATACCACGGCATAGCTAACTTTCAAAAGTGTGGTCTAACACAGAGTGGTAGCGGAAAATTACAATAAGGATTAAAGTTGAAAAATGAATCATGGTTTATGGGGAGTGTGCTCTCTGAAGTAGCTCTATTTTAAGGGGATGTTTCCACCCAGGTAGCACAGACATCTTCATCCTATGTATTTATGATTAGGTATAGAGGCTGGATTTCTGTGCTTGAGTCTATCAATGAACCATTTTCACCAGTAAGATGAAAATCAACTGAAACACAAATTAAGGGTCTAAGTTATGATTCTTTATGTATGTGCTCATAGATAAATTGAAACTAAAAACTGAAATAAGCGTGCAGATATGCTTTAAATAAACTATCAAGATAACTAATGTAAAACTTGCAAAGGAAACTTAATTATGCTATTATAGAATATTGGCAATTATTTGGTTAACTCCTCCCTCCAACGCAGAACTTGCCTCTATAATAACTACTCCACATTTGATTGAACATTTATTTCTACTTTTAATAAACTCAACACTTTACAAGCACTCTACCCTTATGAGCCAGTGTCAGAAAGTTATCATGCAAAGTACAGTAGCATTATTAACCAGCTTATATTTGCATCACTATAAGCATTGAAAGCAGGACTTATGCATAGTTGAATACCCAATAAATATTTATGAAAGACTCTGGACACTCCAGTCTTTCTCATCTGGTGGCAATGGTTTAAAATCTTCCATTAACTTTTTCTTGGATGCAACCATAGACTACACATGATTAAAACAAATGTTTGAGGAATAAATAATAAACCACATATGACTTCAAAGCTAATTTCTTAAGGAAGAAATTAAATCTACTTTACAAAATTCCTTTGAAAATATTTACATTCAAGTGAATCTTCTCACAGTGAAGGGAGATTTTTATCCTAAATGGTTAAAGTTTTCAAGTAAAATAATTGAAGTTATCCCTGCCTTGGTATGTAATTTATGATAGATTCATATCTATTATCTGTTGACTACATGCAGTTGTACTGGATTTTTAGGTAAATATTTAAAAATACGTATTTTTTAAAAACCTCATTTAGGATCTAAGTTTTAAGAAGTGCTGTGTTAACATACTCTCTTAACCTTTTGAGCCCAGTCTCTTAGACTACACACACACACACACACACACACACACACACACACACAGTATTGAACCTGGAATCCTTTCCATGCCATATTCCCCATGCTTATGTATGTTTCACAGACTAATCTTCTAAGGGGATAGAGACTCCCAAGGTAAGGCAGTTGCAATTGCTTCATTTGACTGTGATCATCAATGTAAGGCAGACAAGTGTCAAAGGGATCTGCTATTGTAATATGATTCTCTCCAGTTGGTCTACCCAAAAGGTTATTCTCTACTTCTCCATTTCCTATCCTGCTGCATCAACCAGTTCTGCTTAATTTAGTCCTTCTTATATTTCCCAAATAATAATATTTATGAGTCTTAGCATTGCCAAACAATTTTCCTTATGCTTATGATTCTTACCCACAATTTTTGAGTTTCTATTTTCTTTCTATGGTGAATCATATTTAGCTCCAATAGTACTTATAACACCTCTGAATCATTGTTTATTTTATCCCATTTTTCAATAATACTGATGTCACTTTGCAATAAAGGGTTTACAGGCTTTTTAAACTGCATGTCGATTCTTCTCTACAAATCATTGGCAAAGTTGGCAGAATCAGGAACAGCTCATCTACCAGGACCCGCTAAATGTCAATCAATTGAAGTGATGATGTGTTCTTTTCCAGGGCAATTTAAACGAACTTTAACATTGTATAACCAATTCATCCATTACTGAATCTATCAAAGCCTGTGATTATCAGTAACTATTAATATACTCTCAATTAAATAGGTTGGTGAAATAAAAGTCTACGTATAGACATAATCTGTGATAAAACAACACATTTTTAAAAATCTACAAACAAATGTTAAGAAAAACCAGGAACAAAATGGGCCTTTGTCTGGGAGTCGGTCCTCTTTGAAGATTAGCCTTTGAGACACGATTAAGCATAGGGAATATGACATGGAAGGAATTCTAGGTCCAATAGTATGATAACGAACTGACCTGCAAACCTACACCTGTTAGACATTAACAATTAAATGATCATCTTTGGAAATAGTTTATCAAAAAGATGAAGCTTTGTAGTACTTTTATAAAAAACATGTCAGCAAACAAACCTGTGTTAATAGTTCATTGTAAATTGCTGAGTGAGTTTTTTTTCCCTCACTTGAAACTTGATTACTATGAACAAAGGTATGTCAAATAGCTTCTTATTCTGCTTTCAATTTTATATACACTCTCTTCTCTGAGTAATATTTTAGGTTAGCTTGTGTTACCTCACCGCTAAAATGTCAATTTCATTTGCTAATACAAAATAGCTCCTGTCGTTTTGCCTTTCTTATCCCTAGTTCAATTCTTTTTTTAAACTCACTTTTTACTTGAAATTCCTGCTTGTCACAATCCAGCAATAATTCTTATGTAAAAAAATGATAGACACTATTTTTTATAAACTTCAAATTAGACAAATATACTTTGCTTTTAAAGCAGCCTGTCCACATAGCTAAATTTTAGACAGAATTATACAGAGAGCAAATCACATCAATACTGATGCTGACAGTAACTTAGGAGACCCTTGGGCAGGGAGGAGAAACAAGGAGTTTCAAGTTATGTGCACGTTTTTCCTGTTAACTCATGGAAAGGATTCAACCTCAAATGAGTGGCAGAAAGAGCCTCTTCATAGAAGAAAGGAACAAGTTCAAGTTTCTTGTTAGCTGTAAAAATAACTTCATAAGTCATCTGGGTTATTAGTTGATTTTGATGTTGGCAAAATTGAGGGCCAAGGAAGTAAAGAGATTTGGGTCCCACAGCTGGTGAGAGACAGATTGGGACCAAGACCCAAGTCTCTGCTCTCCCAGTTCCACACATTTTCTATTTCACTGTTCCCAAGTAAGGACAATTACCCTTAAAAAAATAACATAGAGTGGAATTTCTCTTTCCTAAAGTCCAGGTACTGCCAGAGGCTTATAACCAGCAGAATAGAAAGTCATCTTTATGATATAAGGTAGGTGTTGAAAGCACCTCCCGTGTCAGCCACACCCTGGTCTGAGAACATCCATCCTGCTGGGAGCAATGTCTTCTTCTTTTTTTATTTTTTGAGTTGGAGTCTCACTCTGTCGCCCAGACTGAAGTGCAATGGCACACTCCTGACCACCGCAGCCTCAACCTGCTGGGCTTCAGCGATCCTTCTGCCTCAGCCTTCCAAGTAGCTGGAACTACAGGCGCGCGCTACAATGCCCGGTTAATTTTTTTTTATTATTTATTGTTGAGATGAGGTCTCGCCAAGTTGCCCAGGCAGGTCATCCTTTGGGAGGAGGAATGAGCAGAAGGTAAATATGTTGCAAGCAAGTTTCTCCAAGACAAGGATCGGGCATTCTCTTTTGATTTCACCAAGGGTGCTCAGTATCATAACATGCATAAATAGCTGATACTCATTGCATACTTTATTGACTAGTTTTTTCAGCATCCCGTGTTCCTTTATAATCAGATGTTCTAATCCTGAAGGTGGGCTGCCACTAAAGATATGGAAGGATCATGCTATACCCATTAAATAAACTTGCACAAGTACCCCTTAAATCTTAAATAATTAAAAAGGTTATGGAAGGAAAGCCTTTGGGCTTAAGGAGTAAGACATGGAACTGAATTCCTCTAGCCCAGAATAACTAGAGGTGTTTTCTTACCCTCCCAGTTCTACTGTAACTATGGGGTCAGAAGATGATGACTTAAAAAAAAAAGCAATAAAAACCATTAGCACCACCCACATTATGGTAAACTCTGACCCAGCCCTATGTAACATGTCATGGAAAACAGAATGGAATAGCTTTAAAACTAGACTGATCTGGATTCAGATCTCAGCTCCATCAACTGCCATTGTGGCCTTGGGCAAGTCACTTAAGTTTTCCAGCATCAAAATTGACTTATCTGTGAAGTGAGGATGATAATTTCCATCTTGCCAAATTGTTCGAAGGAATGACGCACACAGAGCATTCAGCACAGGACTCGTACAAAATGTTCAGTAAATGGTAGCTCTCACTGTGATGCTGAAGTAGTTTACCATACAGGGTCAGAGAACCTGGCCTTGGCACGCAAAGCAGATGCAGGGAACTGTGCTCCTCTCCTCAAAGGAAATGAACTTGGACAAATAGCACAGCCTCTGTAAGCCTCAGTTCACTCATCTATAAAATGGGAATAATGATACTTTATGGTTTTTCTTTTTGTTTTGTTTTATGATTAATTGAGATAAGTAATACCTGGTATGTAGTAAAATATTACTAAATACAAATAATGTTATGGCTAGCTCATTGAATCTTCACGTGGGTCCTATTATATATGTATAGTTTTCACATTTTATACATGAGAAAGTAAAAGCACAGAGTGTAAGAAACTTGCCCAATCTCAAGGTTCTTAGTGGCATGGCCGAGATTTGACTTCAATCACCTCCAAACTCTGTCTTTTCCAATATGCCAACTTCTCTCTTCTCAGACCTCTTCTGCTTGCTTTCAGGAAAAATATCAATCAACTTTCTCTTTCTTTTACTCCTGTCAGATGTTTTTTAAGGCATAATAGAAACATTTGGGCTAAAATAATAATATATTATTATATAATATAATATAATAATAATATATTATTATATTTTTCAGTGGAAATTTGAGCCCTTTTACATCATCAGTTAAATTAATCTATTTCTCTAGAATTCTCTCTACTTCTTCAATTAATATGATACATATTAATAACTGTCAAAGGTTCTGAGTTTGGTTAAGGACACCTCCAAGTTTATTCTGTTTCTAGCATAATATGAAAACAAAACTAGTTATAAGAACATTTTAGTCCTAACCTAAACCAAATACATTCACATAACTTTCAGTTAACCTAAGACAAATGTGCAAATTTTTAAAAAAATCATTACCTAATAAATTCAGTGGTATAATAAAAATAGCAAAAAATTTATTTTTTAGATTAGGAAATATAGTTTATTTAAAAACTAAATTAGAAACCGAGAGAGAGAGAGAGAGAAAGAGGAGATTCACCTCCCCAAGGTAGGAGAGGGGGCCAAAACTAGGAAACATGGCCTGGTCATAGCTCAAAAAAAAAAATTATTCTTTAAATAATACTAACTGCTACCTGGAATTGGCCCCATTTTACTAATGAGGACAATTTTTGGTGGTAACACTAAGGAATGATTTGTGGGATTTGTTTTGCTCTTCATAGAAGCAGAGGACAAGGAAATACTTTAAATGCAAACTCTGGACTTAAAACAAACCTGAGGCCAAATTCTGACCCTGCCAATCATTAGCTGAGGTATTGAGCAAAATTAATTATTCTTTCTAAGCCTCATTTCATCTTGGTAAAATTCGGGTAATAAAAACATTGACATTATAAGGCTTATATAAAGATTAAATAATTGGTTCTTAGAAAGTACATAGCATAGTGTCTATATTCAACATAAAGTCACTATTATTTTTGTTATTATGCTGTGTACCCTAAACATTCCAAAATCTCCTTCCTTACAGAATATGGGATGCAATTCCATGATCCAAAGGTACATTTTCAGGTCACCAAGCCAGTTAGTTAATCATTTACCAGAGTTCTTTCCTTCTATACTATACCATTTTGAATCATGCCTTTAGCAATTTAAACAAAGAAAAATTCATGAGCCATTAAGAGTCTAAGAGTATCTGTGTCTAGGTAGCACCAAAATAGCTATTCCAGTAGATGGCTTTGAGCATCCAAATGCAAAGTTCAGTTCAAAGCCATGTTAGCATCTTAACTAAACCGAACAATAAAACTTGGTCTCAGCTGTCCTTAGCTGGCTGGACTGAAAATGCCACAGAGTTTATTTTTTATTTTATCTGGTACCTAGAGGAGAAAACTTTCTTCTTTTGACAAATTTGAGTATTTAAAACATATTGGCTTTATATTCCATTCAAATTCTATTAAATTCTGTGGAATATATCAAGCCATTATCAAAATGTGTCCATGCCTGAGGACATCGTGGAAGGTAATTATACTATGCAGCGCATGGATTTATTTCCATCTGTCTCCTCAGGGTACCTGTGAGGAAGTCAGCTCTATGGCTGGGTCACGGGCTGTGGACATGTGGACAATGATAACACCACCCTCTTCCCCAGCAGAGGGTGGTCTGGGGAATCTGGGACCCTCCTTGTCTGGGAAGACACAAGCTGCCTCCCCTGTCTCCCTCTCCAGGACTAGTGACTCCCGAGGGGCTCAGGAACTCTGCCCTATAAGCAGGGCGAGTGAGGAAAAGGCAGCACTCAGTGCTGCCAACAACCCCACTTTTTTGTTTTTCTTTTCATTTTTGAGTTGGAGTCCCATTTTGTCACCCAGACTGGAGTGCAGTGGCATGCTCAAGGCCACCACAGCCTCAGCCTGCTGGGCTCAGGCGATCCTTCCACCTCAGCCTGCCAAGTAGCTGAAACTTCAGGTGTGCATCACCACGCCTGGATAATTTTTTAGTTTATTGTAGAGATGGGGTCTCGCCATGTTGCCCAGGCTGGTCTCGAACCCTTGGGCTCAGGCAATCCTCTCATCTCCACCTCCCAAAGTGCTGGGATTACAGGCGTGAGCTACCACACCTGGTTTACAATCCCACTTTTAAAACCTCTCTCACATCTGTATCCCAAGGCCCCTCCTGTCTCCGTCATCATCTCCCTGATCCAGACCCCCTGCAATCTATTCTCCACGTTGAAGCCCAAGAGAGAATTTACAATGTGTATCAGGTCCATTTCCCCTTGGCGGCTTCCTCTGACTCTTGGGATCAAGGTCAAACTCCCACAAGTGGTTGCCCCAGGCCCTCCTTCCTCTGAAGCCTACCCACCTAGGGAGCCTCATCTCACCTGTAGCTTGCAGGCACATAGTCCAACTTCCAGGTTCACAAACCTCCTAGGACACTCACAACCCATTCTCTCTGCACAGAATGTTTGTCTTCCCTGCACTCCATTTTCCCTCACCAAGCTATCTCCTATAGGCCTCAGTTTAGTCCTCTTTTTACTTTCATTCAAACACTTTCCTGATTCCCCCAGACCAGATTAGGCTCGCCTTAGCACTCTGTCCCTTTCCTTTGAAGCCTTGGTAGCAATGAAGTGTGCATAACTGCTAAATATCCATCTCCCCAAGCACCATGATGGTCTCTGGTTCATGTCTTTGTTCTCAGCTACTAGCACAGCTCCTACTTGGTTCAGCACCCAGAACGTGACTTCTCACCAAGCACAACAAGAATTTGCTGAGTGGATAAATGAATGAATGAAGGGATGCAAGGATGAACAGTGTATACCGAGAAGAGCCTCCATCTGGTCAATCTTCTCTCTCAGCTCCAGACTCAGCAGGCATGGACCTGATTCCTGGGGCAGGTGTGAAAGGTGACCCCTGCATCATGATCATAGTCATGTTACACCTACAGCATGGAAGCTGGGACCTCACAGATCCCACCCCTGCTCCTCAGCTATGGCCCTACATGTGTGAACACCCTTCTGCCTCGCCAGGAGGTCCTTATCTCCCTTGAGATCAGGGACTACGAGAGGTTCGTTTTTTTCCTCCATGGCACCTAGCTCAGCTTTACACGTAGTAGGTGCATAAAACTGTTAAATACCTAATAAAATACACAGACAGTTGTTTCCTCTCTACTCTGGTGAAGGACATCACAGCAATTCCCTCTCTTGGCCCTGAACTATTCATGCTCTGGTTTCCTCATTACCAACTCATGATTTTCTCTTTCAAGTTGGGCATTCATCAAACCCAGTCCATTCCTTCTGTTGATTCAGTTACAATGTTTCTGAAGCACTTTTAGTGTTTGAGAAGAAAAAAAAAAAACTATAAAATATTATGACTTTTCCTTCGAAATAGATTTTTAGGACAAATGTTATAAGATTATTAGATACAAAATTAAAAATCTGTTACAGTTTCAAGACAATTCAATTGTTTCTGACTATTCTATCTTGTATTTATATTTATTTATTTTTTATTATTATTATTATTATTTTAGTTGTGGTCTCACTCTGTGGCCCAGGCTGGTGTGCAGTGGCATGTTTGTGGCTCACGATAGCCTCAACATCCTAGGCTCTGGCGACCCTTCCACCTTAGCCTCCTAAGTAGCTTGGACTACAGGTGCACACCATCACCCTGGCTAATTTTTCTATTTTTAATTTTTTTTGTAGAGAAGAGGCCTTGCTCTGTTTCCTAGGCTGGTCTCAAACTTTTGGACTCAAGCAATCCTCCCATCTCAGTCTTCCAAAGTGCTGGGATTACAGGCACGAACCACACACCCAGCCAATATTTATTTTTTAATCAGTCAGAGGCACTCTTTTCTTAACTAAGTCACCTAGTTACATGAAATAATCAGAAAACCAGTAGAAGCTCAAATATTAAGAAAGAAATTCAGGTTAAAACATATCTGTCTCTAGCCTATCTAAATATCCGCAATTACTGAAATGACAGACGACATTTAAATGAGAATCTATAACTCAAAAGAAGTATGTGCTGTCTTAGCAAATCATTGTGAAAAGCCATGTCTAAAACCAAAACAAAACAGTGCCTTTTAAACTTTATTTACTGTCTTATATTTGACAGAAAAAAATTAAGTTCTCAACTGAGCAAAACCTTTATGCAGCCATTTTCCAAAATGAGAAATGAAAAATGAACTAAACTTGGAAGGAAAAAAAGCAAAAATAAAATGAAAGTGTAAAGTAACTGTGAGTACACACTTACACACACACACACACACACACACACACACACACACACCCCTTTCCGGTACCCAGGACTACAGGTGAGATCTGACCCCAAACAACACAGGACAATGCACCAGGCACTCCACCTGTGTGTGCTGGGATCCAGGTCCTAGATCCAGTTTACTTTCTGTTTTATTCAATTAAATGATGGTATACCTCAAAAGGAGCCCAGGAAACTGTGAAACCCCTGATATTGAACTCAAAGAAGCAAGATGAAAAAAATTTTTTCCACGAAGATCAAGGAAACGGAAAGAACTGTTTACATAACTGGGTCCAGCCCTGCTGTGTTCCAGGCTCTGCTGTCTCCCTGCAGGCAGTGCCAGGCTTCCACCACCAGCGCCCTCTCACAAGCCAGTGGCTATGTGTGGGTACAGGGGAGCATTTGATGTGTCAGAGGAGACCGCTAACCTGTTCAAGGTGACTTGTTACTGGAAATTCACGGCATAGACCTTCCTATCAACTCATGGCTTGACAAGATTTATATGCCAGCAAGCACAGTATAATAACATGTGCAGCCAACGCAGTGTTTTTATCGGGGAGAGCAAGGTTATCATTGGTACCGAAGCTCTATTACAGAGCCTTTAAATAGAGAAAGAACATATCTGTCAAACGGAGACTAGGACCAGTAAACAAGAGCCCTTTGGGTGTCTCTCTTATCTCTTTCAGGCCTGGAAATGATTAGCAGGGAGGAGAGAAAAAGAAAAGGGAAAGGTTATAAAGTGCTTCCGTTTTCTCATTTAATCCCACCACTCTCCCATGTGGTAGTTTTACAAGCGAGGAAACTGAGGTTCAGTTGGATACTCTCCCCAGTTCACTGCTAGAACAGTGTCTGCCATACAATAAACACTCAAATATTTGAAGAAGGAAGGAAAGGGAGGGGAGAGAGATCAGATAAGGAGAAATTTATTGTAATGAAAATAGCAAATGAGGAACGTCTAGCCTAGGACACTGTGGGATCAGAGAGGGGCAAAGAGACTCATGAGATATTTCAAGGGACAACATTATAACATTAATAAAAACAAATACTTATCCAGCAATTGATATGTGTCAGTTACTGTTCTAAGTGTTTGACTGACTTCTAATAAATATTATGTAGTTATTTAATTATATGAACTGAATTTCACTTACTACTTATGGAAACATTCAATCCTTACGGCATCCTCGTATTACAGATAAGGTCAAGTTCCCCAGAAATAGAATCCCAGATAGGTATTCTTGTGCAAGGGGAAGAGGCAGGGGTTCCTACAAGAAGTCTGGATGGTGAATAACACCACAGGTTGACCTGGTTTGGGGCATGGGGCCGGGTATCTGTACCCCGTCTCAGTCATTGGCTGCAGTCAGAGGTGGGATTCAGGCAGTGCTCTGGAAAAGGAGTGGTTGTGCGCTGTTATCAGCCAACACTGATCACCATCGTCACCGTTATTACAGCCCTTGAAAGAGAAGGCTGTTTGGGAGTCACTAAGAACAAGGAAAAAGGAAGGAAAGAGTGACTGAGTAAACGAACGGCAGGAGAGGCGTCAGTGTGAAGGGACCCACTGACAAGCTGACCAAATTGTTGCCTTTTGCAGGAAACTAGGGAATTAAGCCTGAGGTCTGTAGGTTAGTGCCCTTGGAAGGTTCTTGTTCTGCAGAGGAGCAATAAAAAGCTCAGTTCTGTTTTAAGACAAATATTTTTATTTTGCAGAGCTTCAAAATAAGGAATCTTATAAAACTTTATGGATGTGGGAAGAGAAATTCGAGGGGCTTTGGCTTTAGCAAGCAATTAAAATATATTCTCTTCAATCTTTAGGAATCTAGTAAAAAAATTACTAGAGCTCAAAAAGGCGTGTTTTCTTCCTTCTCGTTGAGCTTTTCCTAATTTTACATTTAAAAGAAAGCCCAAAGCAATCAGTTCATGAAATATTAGCATACTGATTATTTTGTGTTTGTGGTTTACTTTTTCTTGTTGAATTTTGCTTTTCTAATTTTTTTAAAAAAGAATTATAGCCCCCCCCCCAATGTTGAAGAAGTTTTGTCTTTATCTTAATATGGCATTTGCAGTTGGACAATGCTCTTAGTCACATTGGAATATGGTCATAAGAAAGGAAGAGCTGAGCCTTTGTGCACCAAGCTGACACTAGTGGGTCACCACCAACAGGGCAGAGTCGCAGAGCTGTTCTCTGAGGAGCAGAGAAATAGCCAGCCCAGTCTCCCCAGGACTGAGGGAACTCGTTCAGTTTGTGACATAGATCACCCAGAGGAGGGTGTTTGCATCACAGACATAATTGACTGCATGGGAATCACTCTTGCTTGTTGGCCCCTGTCACTTCCATTATGCAAGTTTATAATGTCAGCACTGCAGGAGTTAATTCATCCTTTGCTGCCATCACATGGTGCTGGAAAGTCATTATTTGATTGAGTTTGAGCCCGCAACAGTCATGGCACAAGGGGTGGTTTAGGGGTGTTCTTCTCCAAAAGCCAACCCAAATAATTAAGTCTCTTAAGTCGCTAGACAGTCCCCACCCCCCACTCCTTCTAATCACATTGCTGTCTTCAAACTTTCTTATTTGAAAATTCTAGAGTTGAAAGTATGCTTATCTTTTCCCCCCAAATTCTAGAAAGTGACTCAGTATTATCCTGCCTATAATTGCATTTTGAAAGCATATTCCTTGTGACTACAATCTCGTAAGAAAGTAGAGTCTCAGTACATTTTAATTATGGAGTGCTTCTTTAGAAAAACCATAGAGAGTATCTTTCACAGGTGATTCTTAACAGTGTGGACCGTTATCTGTTTCTTTCTCAAAAGTCTCACCTTCACTTAAAGAAAATCTTTCCCATCCCAGCATAATTTTCTTAAATTTAGTATCCAAAAACTCTTGTCAGTGGTGCTCAAACTTTAGTGTGCACAGAAATTCCCCAGCGAATGTGTTAAAAATGCAAGCCTAGTTGAACTAGGGCAGCGGTCCCCAGCCTTTCTGGCATCAGGGACTGTTCTCATGGAAGACGATTTTTCCACGGATGGAGCAGGAGTGGTTTCAGGATGATTCAAGTGCATAACATTTATTGTACACTTTATTTCTATTATTATTACATTGTAATATGTAATTAAATAATACTTATTATGAAATTATGGCATTATTATTTTGGTATGAGTCTGCAGGCAGTTGATTTATTGTGGTTTCTGCACAGTCAACCTCACTGTTAAGGTTAATCTGTATTTGCAGCCACTCCCCAGCTCCACCTCAGATCATCAGGCATTAGATACTCCTAAAGAGCGCACAGCGTAGATCCCTCGCATGTGCCGTTCACAGTAGGGTTCATGCTCCTGCGAGAATCTAATGCCACTGCTGATCTGAAGGAGACGGATCTCAGGTGGTAATGCAAGTGATGGAGAGTGGCTATAAATACAGATGAAGCTCTCCTTGCTGACCTGCCACTCGGCCCCTGCTGTGCAGCCCAGTTTCCAACAGGCCACAGACTGGCAACAGGTTGGGGACACCTGGTCTGGGGCATACCTCCAATCTATAATTCTAGCTGTCAACCTATGTGATTTTAGTGCATCAGGCCCCAAAGTCAGGACCCCACTCTGAGAAACACTGGTGCAATGATGAGGAGTTCTGCAATCAGGTCTGAATTAAGTTCTAGCTTAGCCTCTAACTAGTTGAGCTCACTGAGCTAATTACTTAATCTATATATGCCTTAGTTTTCCCTTCTGTGAGACAGGGACATTATCAGTTACTATCTCACAGGTTAGTGTGATTATGAAATCAGTGATGTACAGTGCCAGGTGACATATACATGCTCATTACAGTTTACTATCAGAACAGAGATTGCTACATAGTAGACAGTAATAAATGTTTGCTGGCTGTTGAATGAACATAAATTACTGGAGACAGCTTTGCAGGTGGGTAAAAGACTCTCCTAAGCCTCCATTACAGGTTGGGTATCCCTTATCCAAAATGCTTAGGACCAGAAGTGTTTTGGGTTTGGGATTTTTTTTTTTCAGATTTTTGGAATATTTGCATATATATAATGAGGTATCTTGAGAATGAGATCCAAGTCTAAACACATTTATGATTCATACATGACTTATACACATAGCTTGAAGGTAATTTTATCTAATATTTTTAATAATTTGTGCATAAAACAAGACTTGTGAATGTTGAACCTTCAGAGAGCAAAGGTGTCCCTGTCTCAGCCACCCATGTAGACATTTTGAGTTTGTTTGGCATCACCATCATTCCTGACTCTGAATTTATGTGCTACCAATAAGCAACTACGTTATTACATTTATTTACACCCAGGTACTTCACAGTAAAATATATGACATGCTGCTAATACAGTGAAAATTAATGCGTGCAGGACAACTAAGCAGCAACCGTGGTACCACCAGGACACCTGTGTCAGCTATTGGACAACAGTGGCCATAGACAGCAGCAGCTTCCGGGCCCCACCCATGATGCCATGTTTTGATGAAAAGGTTACTGTACACTGCATTCTATTCAGGTGAGAAGAAACATCAGAAGCATTGGAGGATCAGGAAGCGAGTCCTCCAGGAATAAGGAGGCATCCTGCTGGATGTTCCCCCACAGTCATCTCCCTCATTAACAGAGGTGTTTGTCTTAGAAGTTTCTCTTTGATTTTATAAACTGACCTGATTTTTTGTCCTCTTTTGAGTGCATGCTGCTCTAGTTCTCCGATAAGCCCATCACACATTCTCGCCACGTTGCCCACAGGTACTTGGTCTGCAGAGTTAATAGCGTCACTGGTAGCATCATGTCAGCAATCAAAAAGTTTCAGATTTTTGAGCATATCAGATTTCAGATTTTCAAGTTAGGGAAAGAGAGAGAGAAAGGCAGCTTCTGGAGGCTTTAGAGGTAAGGCTGCTCAAGAGAGAAGAGATTGAACTGAGAAAACACAGACACACTCCTTCCAAGAAACTTCAAAACATTTAGTAAGTGGCAGAATATCTTGAAGATAATGTGCAAATATAATTTGTAACTGTCTGCTCTAATCAGCCAAGGCGAAAGTAGAAAGAGGACTAAAGCAAATTTTTTATAACAAAATTAAAATTATGGGCAGTGCTTTATGAGGCCAAGGTGGGAGAACTGCCTGTGCCCAGGAGTTCGAGGTCAGCCTGGGCAACATAGCGAGATCCTGTTTCTAAAAATAAAAAATTGTAAAAAATAATTAAAAGGAGGCATATTACCATTCATAGTAGAAAAAGACCATGTATCACAAATTTATGATACAAAAAAATAAAATCCCTGGAGCTTCATTGGAGATGTCATTAGGAGTAATGAGAGATTGCTGAAAATAATGATTAGTAAATAACAATAATTATAATGGGCTCAAAATGCATATGACACTAATTTGGGATTACATGTCTCATATTTTGCAGCAATTCACAGTTAAACTCTTGGGAATGCTATTTTTTAATAAAGATTTTAGCTATTTTCAATAAATGACCTACTATAATTTACCCTGATTCTTATTCATAATTACCACTTATTGAGCACTTACCGTGAACTTTATGTTCATTGGCTTATTTATCATTCACAACAACTCTGCCAGATAGGTTGTCACCATCTCTATTTAACAAATTGTAAATAAAACTCAGAGGGTTGTGTAATCCTTGTGAACTAGAGATTATAGAGATGTGATAGAAGCCCAGCTGTCTCCTAGCCAAGATGTTCTTCTAGTACACCCACTGCCTCTTGGTGGTGATCAGTGAGTATTCTTGCCTCGCTGACCAAGTAGAACCATTGACCTGGGCACCACAGCTGGCCTGCCCCACACCATGGCACTCCTCTGTGGAACCCTTAGCCTTCTGCTCTGTCTCTTTATGATGATTAATTGAAATCGACAGTTCCCAGTTTACACATGGCTTTGGGCAAATTACATTATCTAATTATCCCAAAGCACAACTAGTGACCCAAAAGATTCAGGCAACAAGAGACTTATATCACATTTCCTCATTTATATTAAAAAGGAAAGTGAGAAAAAGATTTGGACAAGCTTGTTCAAGAATAAGAACAACACTAACAGTAATAATGACTAAGCTGTATCAAGTATTTATGTGGTAGGTATTAGGCTAGGCACTTTACATGCACTATCTTATTTACACCCAGCACTGTGGTGAGGTATTATCTCTATGATAGAGATAGGAAGATAAAAACTCAAAAGATTCTAAGAGATGTGACCAATGACTCATAATCTGTAAGTGACCACTCCAGGATTGGAACCTAGAGCAAAGGAGTTCATGGCTTTACAGGCAAGGGAGATAATATGGATGAGTAAACCTGGCCAGAAAAGCACATGTATGTTCTTGAGAGTGACTAATTAGTTCTGGCATTTTGAGGAAATATAGGCCCAGATGGTCCTATTTTTTTCAAGTTAGATACCTGACTTGATGTAAAACCTCATAATTTATAACATTGACATCTGTTTAATTCAAATGTGTTTCTTTAAATACTTCAGGGGCCCAATAAACACATCTGTGGGCAGAGTGTGGTCCCAGGCTTCCTGGACACCAACTCTGATTTAGGGCCTATACCCTTGGTCCCCAGGCTATGGGAGCCTTAGTGTCTCCTTTGGTCACCTTTGCAAGTAGTTATTCCAGGTCAGTCATTCTTAGATGGATGTCTTCCTCTTCCTTCTTGGTTCTCAGAACTACCAAGAATGGCAAGGTAGAAAGAAATGCAGACCAAGATAAACACAATGCTGGCAAAGGCAGAGCTGTGATCCTGATCACAGCATCAGGAAATGGAACAGCATTCCCAGAACTCTCTCATCCCAGGAGCAACCTTCCACTGCCCTGGCCCTAAGACTGAAAAATGTTTGCATCTTCAAAGGCTCCAAGCCAACTTTTTATTAAAAGAAATATGTGGTGCCCTTTGGGGGTTACTTGCCTGTTTACTTGGCAGAGATTAAACAGACACACTTTCAGAGGCAGAATTCCTTCAGAGTTTGGGAAATGAGACCATATGTGTGGTGCCCTTGAATTTTTCATTTGTTCTGAAAGCCATCTGCTTCCTGTTATCCTGATGTGCCCAGTCATAATGGCAGAGCTGGGGCATGGAAATGGGCTCCATCTAGGTTTCCATATTGGTATCCAAAAGTGTGCTTGTTTCAATGGACAGAGTCTCCCTTGAGGGATTTTCCCTAAAACAGTCGGGCTCCCACAAGCCTAATCTTTACCCCATCTTCAAAGCAGATGAGAGAAGCTTCACAGGCTGGGAAGGGCTGAGCAGCAGCACTGCATGCATTTATTCCCCTTCCCACTTATGTTTATTAATATCTGGGCAGAAATGTGACAGTGAGAAGTCTTGATGTGCACAGGAGGATGGCTACAGCAAGTGAGCATTTCAGTTTAATATAGTACCAACCAAGTGGGTTGTGCTGTAAGGAGGAGGAAAACGGATCCTAAGTCTGTTTTGCAAAAAGTAACTAAATGCTGGTTTCAATCAGCAAATAAGTCACAAAATGATGGAGGAAGCTAAGAGCTATGGCACAGCATCACTCTAAACCTGGACTGTGAATCTGTAAATGTCAGTTCTCTTGTTATTTGGTAATTGATATATGCTACTGAGAAACAGAATTTTGGTAGATCCTTAAAACACCGGCAAAATTGGGAGAAATACCCTAGTTATGCAGCACAGTCATTTTGCGATTAAAAGGAACAAAAGTATCAGCCTATGGGTATCCACAACATTTTCCCTTCCTCCAGTCTGCAAAGAGTTTGAATTTTGCCTACTCTTTCCTTTCCTCATCCTACATGAAGGGTTCTTCCCCTGGTGATACTAAATTAGGAGTCGAGAGGAAGGGGAAAACAAAGCACAGAGGAAATCTCACTCTCTAGAGAACCCTACGCAGTGGGGAAAAGTTCTCTGTGTGGGAAGGCAGAGCATGGGGGTGGGGTAAGGCAACCATCATGAGGAATGGCAAAGGCAGAACAGAGGTAGCTCTGGAGTGGAGGGAATAAGAGGCTCTTGGGACTTCTGAGTCCATAAAAGAAAACAGACAATTTTAATGATATCCTTATTTATGTTGCTTGAGGGATATCACAACTTATTGGGATTCCTATTTGGATGGTATTTAAATGTCAAACTACTCAAGGACCAAAGGCCTGGGTCATGGCTTTAACGGGGTCACAAGGGTTGATGACGTTGCCTTCTCTCCCATCTTCCTGCTCTAACTAGATTTCCATGTCCAAAGAGACATAGAAACTTAACATGGAAGCACAAAGACACATGACTTTATTTTCTCAGTCAGGAGTGAGAGACCCTTTCAATAGATGTGACATGACACTATTCCCAGATTTTGAAATAATCTGCCTCTGGGAATTTCAGGGTTAGCATTTAGTGGTGCCTTCAAAAAGTTTACTGTAATCTTGTCAGGAGACAGGCACCTATATGACCAAGCACACAACTGATATGTAGACTATCTTTACAACTCGTATTTTTTCATTTAATCAATAAATATTTACTGACCACTTACCAAGTCTCAGGCACATGTTCTCCCTCACAGAGCCGACATTTGTGTTTACACATATATTCTTCTGAAGAAAGTGCTCCCATTAAGTAGGCAAAGAAATGTAGGTGGCAGATAATGAACTTGATATTTAAGTTATTAGATAAATTAAAATCATACCTCAGAATCCTCCTGCTAGAATTATAGGGAATGAGGGTTATACCAAATATTTTCTCCTTTATGCAGTCAAAAATAACTAAACTCGAAGGGAATTTAAAACATTTATCCCCAGCTTAATGGAGGCTGGCATGCTTTCAAGACTACAGGGAGGCAGGGAGCTGTTGGGCCAATGATGCAGGCTGAGGGGTCCCTCAGACCACAGGTGGGCTCCAGTTGAGTCACTGTGCGCTTTGGGCATGTTGCGTAACTTTAAGTCTGAGCTCCATTCCCTGAAATATGGAGTCAGGTAGAGTAGCTATCGCATTGGTGTTTTTGCATGGACTAAATGAGCTAATTCACATGAAATTCTTAGCTTCATGAATGCCAGAGAGTACACTCGGTTATTATTACCTTTCTTATTCTTTGGCTTCCTTGCCTTTAAAGAGTGGGCTAGAGGACTTCAGCTCCTTTTAAGGCTAAACTCTGTTTTACAAAATAAAGGGAAAAAATATTATAGGTGAGAAAGACTCAGTGATAAGTGAAGAGATACATCAAGCAAGTCAAATAATAATAGGTAAGGATGATGGCAAGTCTGTACAAGATTTAGAATAAAAGTAGACGATGTGGTTTCTCTACAAAGTATGTGCGTATGTCTTCATCTCTCTTTTTCTCTGTGTCTTTGTGTGTGCCTCTGTGTGCTTGTACAAGCAGTTAAATTATTTTCTGTAAAGCACAGCTAGCTCTCTGACTGCAAATGACAACGTTGACAAACTTGCTTCACCAAAGAGGCAGCAGAACTCCACCAATACCAATTCCATGTTCTAGGAGCTGTTTCCAACTCTGAGAAATTCCTCTGATGGAACAAATTATGATCTAAGTGGCACAGGCAAACAATGCAAAATGCCAGTGTCAAGCCAGCAAGGTTATTTCTTAGGCAGGAGCTTCATTTAGCAAAGAAACACAGGACATGTTTTCTCCAGTCTTCCCAGCACTGGATCAGAATCTAGGCTTTCGAGAACAATTCTTTCTAGCTGTATTTTTGGTGATGGAGGAGGGATCATCAGCCATTCTAATTTCCAAATTTGTCTCCAATTCTTTTAACGGGAATATTGACAGAGGTTTAATACACCAGGCAAAAGATTGGTCCGAGCAATCTCTAAGACTGTCTACCACTGATATTCTCTATTAAATTGCAGTTCCATCTTAGTCTTCTCAGTGGTAGCCCCTGTTTTCATGCTCTATGCCACTCTGCGTCCCAACAGAAGTACCGAAGAAAGAACACAAAGGAGGTCGGGCAGACCTGGATTCAAGTGTTGGTTCTGCCACACCCTTATTATTTGATGGTTAGCTGGTCCTGGAGTCTCAGTTTCCTCAACTACAAAATAATATCCATCCAGCAGTGAGGCTCTGAGGAGTAGAGATAATCTCCATATACTCACTAAATGGTGACCCATATATGTTTACTTGGCTAGAGTCCTCCCCCATCTCTGCATCAGCTTCTTCCTTAAGTCCTCTTGAAATATTATTTTTAGTGGTAGCATTATCACGAAGACAGTGTACACCCATGGTGTACACTGATCATGCACTTTGGAGCCAAACTGCCTGGATCCAAACCCTGTTTCTACTGCTGATCATCACATTACTGTGGGTGCATTTTAAAATTTCTTGTGCTTCAGTATCCTTATGTAGAAAATGAAGATGGTAACATGAGCTCTCTCAAAGGGTTGTCACAAGATGAAACGAGTGACAAGTACGGGACTTTTAAAAGTGTCAACTATTTTTTCTTAATCAGCGTCTGGAATTGTCTAACACTAGATCCGCATCAACTCTTCAACTAGTCAAATAGGTTAAAGATGGGACCTGAGGGATGAAACATCAGAGAAGAGAGAACAAGGGAAAACCTGTTTACTCCCTCATTTCCCAGAGCCTGAGTGGTGAGTAGCACAGCACTAGAGGATCTCACAGAGTTCACTGGCTTCAACGCTCCTCATCATGAGCTCCTTGAAGCAAGGGACAAGGCCTGGTTTATCATCAAGGCTGGTCCAAGGAAACATGCAGGAAAAGTTGTTGGAATAAATAAATCTAAAATGAGAAAGGAACATAGAGCTTTGAAATATTGCCAGGCTAGGAAGCCTTCTGATCTACTTGGTGACCTGAACAATCGCAGAGTGGTTTTGGTTGCACACAAAGTAACCTAAAGCCCTTTACAATTTGTCAGTGGGGGACCTAGAACCAGGCCTGTCTCCTCCGGGTCTTTTCCAGGACCCTCTTCACAGCCATTTAGAAACCTAAAGAGGCCTAGCCAAACAGAACATCTGGTCGACTTAATAAAGCATACCTTTTCACTGTTCAGCACAAGTAACCCAATCCCCTCGCTGCAACAAGAATACTTTTGGATCATTTTTCTGGCAGCAGGGTGCCCTCCCCAAAGGCAGGACTAATATCTATGTGACCTCTCAAAATTCATTTCTTTCCTGTGATTTATTCAGCGACCTCCTGTGGCGCACAAAATAGTGTCCTTGTGGCTTGAAAGGATTTTCCCCCCACCTCCTTTTTCAACATGAGTCATCTATTTCTCTTTGCCAGTAGGACACTTCCCTTGTTCAGTCCCAAAGCATCCCTGCAAAGAAGGCAGCAAGGGTATAAAAATAAACCCTTCAGGAGCAGAGATGGCTCCAAAGCCCTCTGCTAGTATTACCCTACCAGCATAGCCACAGAGTCGATCTGTTTAGAATGTCAGCTCTAAAGTTGGACTGCCTCAGTTCACACCCATGCTACATACTCAACAACTGTGTTACTCTGGGAAAATTACCTAACCTCTCCATGTTTTCGTTTTCTCTTCTGTAAAATGGGGCTAAAAATAGCATTTACCTCATAGCATTTTGTGAAGACTGAAGACGAGAATGCAGGTAAAGCACTTTGGACAGTGTCAGGCCCTTGGTAAAAATTCAAGGAAAATTACCTAGAATTTATTTCTGAGGCCATTGTAAATTCTATGCATTGAATATATATATGAGTAAATGAAAAGTGGAGTTAAATGACTTACAGAAATAAGAGTAAAAATGCACTATGGCCTTAGTTATTCTTCCCATACTCTCAGTACCTCCCTTCCTGTCTAGTTGAATGCCAATATCAGTAGCCAATTTTGAGAAGGAAATTCTTCATTTATTTCACACACAAAAAGTCATACCCCAAAAAAACTCTGAAATGAAGTTAAATGTTGTATTTTCATTCAACTTTGACTCTGAATCATCACCTATTTATCCTAATATGAGAGGCTGGTTCTTTGAGCCAGGATTTAGAGACAGAGAAAAGGTAGGCACTGTGACAGTTTCACTCTTATTTTAAAACATGTCCTTAAAAACACGTACCCTTGCTTCCTTGCCATGGCTCCAAGTCAGAGGGGCACAGAGTTGCGTTCCTCATTCCTGGTGGAGAGTGCTGCACTGTCAGAGCGCCAGTGTGGTTTCTGCTGCTTCCCCGCTTGCTTTTAGTTGCAAATGAAGTAAATTTCTGGAAACCACTCACCATGTATTGACATCTGTGAATGGAGACAGAAAAAAAAAAAAAAGACAGTGTAATCATCGCCCGCAGAGCACAGTACCCTGATCTGAGGATTTTCAGGACAGAGATAGAATTACATTCTATAACTTTGTCTAAATTTTTCTGATTTTACATTTGTCCTGCTTAGAAGAAAACTAGCAGAAATGTTTGACAATGAATGGTGAATGAAACAGCTTTTGACACTCACTGTTGTTTGTGTTCCTCAAGCCCAGAGGTGGCAGAGGGGAACCGTCTACATTTTCCTGGGTTTTTGCTGCGAGGTGCACCAAGGAACAAGGGTAAGAGGAAGCAGATAGCTGAAGTGGCTGAAAGTTTCCAACTGCAGTATCAGTGGAGAAGAAAGTAGACATTTCTATCAGTTTCCCACGAGGACAATCCAATACATTCACTTTGTTCAGCGCACAAGGAGGTGCAGGGGAGAAGATGAATTGAGGCTCTGTCTGTGCAGGTTCCTTCCCTGCCAAATAAGCCCACCATCCAAGAATACAGTATGGTGCTTTCTACACCGAGCAGTTTGGCAGACACGTTTTGTAACCAGTCATGGTGCCAGCAGTTTGCAGCAGCCTCCGCCACAGCAAATCAGCTGTGATATTAAAAAGAAAAACAGCCTAGCAGTGTGGAAAGTCTCTCATCCCACAGTATTTCCCAAAACAAGAGGCTTGATTTTGCTGCCCATGTGAGAGCGACAGAACTGATTAATCCTTTATTCTGAATGCCATTCTCTACCAACCAATTCTGGTTCTTTATTTTTTAATCTCTTATGTAAAAAGGCAACATTGTGGCACTCTGTTTCAACCGCCCAAGAGGACTGGAGATTTGGCAATGGCACAGTGCGTTTAAGCCAGCCGAGCTAAGAAGAGAAGCAATTGGGTCATGTGAGGTAAAGAAACCTATTGTCCCTGTGCTTTCTGGATTGACTTGCTCTATGGTGAAACCTCTTTCACTTCACTTCTGCTATAGTAACACACGAAGCCATCTGGATTATTTAATCTACACAGACAGCTGGTCCAGATACTTTTAGACTCAACATGGATTTGTTTTTCCAGTCTGAGTAACCTACAAGTCCTAAATTAACAAGAGAATTGCCAGCACTTTCCCCGTGAGGAGCATCAGGAAGAGACTGGGATGGGGAGGGGGTTGGCATCTCCAACTGTCGAGCGCCTTGGCTGACCAGGTGGCAAGAGGCTTCAGGCGGGGTAGCTCAGGGTGCCCACCCCTTGCTGCTCAGATCACCAAGGGAGCTCAATAAGCATCCATTGTCTTCCTCCGTTCTGCAGCTGCTGGGTCCTGAGCTTGTCTATTCAGGGTCGTGGGAGGAGCAAGCTCTTTATCTACAAAGCTGAGGCCCCTGTGGCTAAGGAACCACCTAAAGATCAGGAGCTAATAAAATGCAAGAACAAGCCAGTCCAGCCAGTGATAGTTGGGATCTCTGACCTGTTCACCAGAACTTTCTAAGAAAAAGAATTAGTACCATGCTACTCCATCAAACAACTAGTGGTACAGGCTTGGGCACTAACTAGCTGTGTGATATTGGCAAGTTACTTTGACTTCTCTGAGCCTCAGTTTTCATATCTATAACATAAACATAATAATGGTACCTACCTCATGAGATTTGTGAGAATTAAGTAAGGTAATACACATAAGGTGCTTAGTACAACGCCTGGCACTAGACACACTCAATAAATAACAGTGACACTGACCATTTGTTGAGTACTTGCTATTTGCAAAACACTCTTGGAATTCTGCAACATAGCCTGAAGCTCTTGTGATAACCCTATGAAATAGCAATTGTTCTATTGTTAAACAATAAGACCCCACAAATGGCAATTAAAGGTCAGATAACCCTGGTAGTTGCTGCTGATATAATCACCAATCATTTAATAGACAACTGGTCAGCAAAATGGTTGACGAATGTGGGCTCTGAGGTCAAATGGCCTGGAATTTAGTCTCAGTTCTGTCACTTTTCAGCCAAGTGCCCTTGGACAAATGACATCACCTTACTGTGTCTCAGTTTTCTTATCTGGAAAATGGGGCTAACAATCATACCTACCGAACAGGGTTGTTGTGGGGATAATTCAACAATACAAATGAAATATGTATTGAAATAATGGAAATACGTATTGGAATATGTATTGCAATGATGGAAATCTTAAAATATATATATAAGCACACACATTTATAGACACTGACTTTTAGTGATAAAGTCAAGCAGAAGACAGCAAGCACCAGGACATCTCTGAGAGTTCCAAGGAGCCCAAGGCTAGATGCTAAATGATGATCAGAGAGCCTCTGATGATCAGGAGCCTCAAATTCAATTCAACACACACTTCACCAGGCAAGACTGGTGCTAGGCTCCAGGAATATAAAGATGGATATGGCAGCATCTGCTCTTTGAGAGAGCTGTCTATCTAGAGGATCAGATGGGTTAGGAACATTTAACTGTGACAGTGTTGTATGAGAGAAAGGTAGGTAAAAAGGGGAAGCCAGGTAAGAAAGACAGGAATGGTGGACTTCGCCTAGGAGGGCAGGATGAGGCTCAAAGGAGGCCAAGAAGAAAGCTGGGTAAAGCTTCCACTGAGCCACCACGATGTCTCAAAAGAATGTAGATGCCAGTGAACATGAAAGGCAGCATTGCACAAGTTTTGAAGGTAGTTTGACAGGGACTTTGATAAGATAATGGATACTGTGTTCTTCCCTGTTGCCAGCTATAACTGCAGAGTCCCAGGCAATCCTTGTTTCCTGAAACTTAACTTAGCTAAGGACACCTGGGTTCCAAGCTAAGGACATCTAGCTGTACTCTGCATTTCTGTATTAGACAAGACTTTTGAGAGGGCAAGCAGCAAGCCTGCTCAAATGGTTTAAGCAAAATAAGAAATTGATTGGCTCACTTAACTGGAAATCTGGGGGAGTTTCTTAAAGCCAGTTGTCCAGGGCCTAAAACCAGACACTCATATACTCATTTGCCCTCCTCTTCCCTGTAGTTGCAGCTTTTTTTTCCTGTTGACCTTTTTTTCAGGCAAGATTTCCAGTGTAGCAAACTCCATCCCAATGCTCAGAGAATCCCTCTTTGCCACTAGCCCTTGCAAAATTTGCCATTCTATTTTTAACCACTGTAACCAGGGAAATGGAGTGTTTCATTGGTCATTTCCAGCCATGCATAGCCTGGAAGCCATTGGGTAAAGCCAATGATATACAAATTGAGTAATCTGAGAGGTGGGAAGAGCTGGTTCCACCAAAGGGTGATGGGCCCAGAAAAATCTTTTATCTACTTCAGTGCCCTCTAAAGGAAGAAGGAGGGAGGAGAAGGTAAGAAGATGAAAAGAAAAACGAATCGTCAATATTTCCATATTGATAACTCAGCCGTGAATCTGCAGTCATGCACATCATGGATTGAACTCTCATGAATTTTAAAGGTATTTTATTCACCATTTTTCTTTACTCCTAGACTTTTAATATATTCTTATACTTCTTGACTTTCATAGATAGTTTCACAAAGAAAAAATAAATATGGAGAAAAAATCTTTTATAAAGAAATGTCCACTGGTCCCAAAATAAGTTGCAATGATTTGAGCTGAATACAGTACATCACTTTGGATTCTTAATACTGCATCAGTTTGGACTTCCTGGGATGTTTCTACCAAAGGGTAATCACAGGAGATTATTGAAAGGTTGAGCACTGAGGACATTGACCCGGAGTTTGACTCTGTCTCTCACTTTAAACCAAGATGTGTTTACATAGAAGCAAAGAATGTTCTCCAATGAAACCCAAAAATTCTAGGACATATGGACTTCTAGTCCCTTTGAAAGAGAAAGAGTATTTGCAAGTGTTTTTAGCTTTTTTTCTATGTGCTAAACCTTTTCCTCTTTTTCTTTTATATCTTGATTCTTCACTCAGCACACTAGTTCAAAAGAAGGAAGCTGGATATGATGGAAAGCTTCAAAAAGTGGAGCAAACCATAACATTTTATTCCCACTTGCCCCATTGGAATTGTTATTCCCAAGCTTTTTAGCCCCCAGACTGATTCCTTTAGGTGTCATGATCACTGCCTCCACCCTGATTGCATGTTTGATGGTATGAAGTTAAGGTGCCATTAAGTCCCAAAGCCCCTCAAGACCCCCTTCATCCCTATTCTAAACCTCAAGAGTTCAGGTTAAACAACTGAGGGAGTTAAGCACCCTTCTCATATGAATTCACAAACGGAGGGACCTGCAACCTGAGAACCTCTAAGGCATGGTTTAGCAAGTAGAGTGGTCCCTAGAACTCTCACGTGGACGTCTGATGTCCTGCATGAATCCTGTAGCTCCTTTCAGCTTGTAGAAAAGAGCTCCGGTATTGAGCCTACAGCCACATGGGACTCTGGCAGGCTTATACACATGGATATGCTTACCTCTGTGAACACAGTATAGAATAAGCACGCTAGGTATTTCTCCTGAATTGCATCACTGCAGTCCTCTACTCAGTTGGGAGGTTTCAGAGCAAAAAGAGCCTGAGCTAAAGGAAAAGACTCCAGGACAAACTCCACAAGACTCTGTTGCCATAGCCTAGAAGTTGACATGGCACTATCATGTGGGCAGGCTGCTGACAGGTCATCTAGACACCTGGCCACCTAGGCTTCCCTTTTCCCTAACCCCTGACTCATGGTGGATTCTGAAGGGCTTTATTTATAATCCAAGCAATCTCTCTCTCTCTCTTTCTCTCTCTCTCTCTCTCTCTTTCTCTCTCTTTCTCTGTCTTTCTATCTCTCTCTCTCTCTCTCTCTCTGTCTCTCTCTCACTCTCTCTCTCTCTCTCACACACACACACACACACACACACATAAAGGGAAATCTTTCGAGGGATTTTTATAAAGAATGTTCTTTAATGGACATGGTGCTCCAGCTCTGTCTAAATGGTTTAATGTTATTACTCCTTCACCAAATTTCTTGCATAAAGAGGGAAGAACTCAACATCTTGTTTGAGAAGACTCTGCAGCTATGCAAATACAATCAGCATGAACATTAACCCATTTGTCAGGTGAAATGTCCTTCTTGAAATAGCAAGGATTCCAAGCTGGGAGTGAATTAGTGTCTACACTATAAAATTTTCCTCTGAGAACTTGGATTCTGGGTTTTCATGGGAGAAAAAAATGGACAGGCCTTTCTAAGCCACTTAGCCCAAGAGTTGCAGCATTCTGTTTAATTCTGACTTGTTCAGTGAAGGGTGTCTTGATGATTCTGGCTATTACTCACTGATTCAAAGCATTAGATGTTTATTATGTGCCTGCCACAGTGCTGAATGATAGGGAAACAAAGTGAACAGGTATCAATACCTGCCTTCAAGAAGCTTGCAATCAAAGGGAAAAACAGATACGACTTCAACACAGCCTGATACATGCTTTGGAGTGATAGTTCCAAGGGGAACAGAGATAACGTTGGATAGGAAGGCATGCTTCAGGGAGGCATCTCAGAAGAGGAGGTACCTAAGCCTGGGGATTAAGGAATAAGTTGGAAGATGAGGGGGCAGGAATCCCAGGCACAGGGACCATCACATGCAAAGGTTTCAAGACCTAAACGAAAAGCAAAAAAGGAAACTGAGTAGATTAGAAGGGCCAGATGGAGGAAGCCTGTGGCAAGCTTGGTGGGAGTCAGGTCATGCCAGGCCTTATGGGTCATTTTAAAGTGTGGAGCCTTGAAGGTTTCCCATCAGAGGAGAGACATGGACTTGTCATTCTCTCCAAAAATTTACTTCTGACTCTAGTATGGAGGATGGAAAATCACATTATGTTTATTTTCCATGTCAGATAATTAGTAACTTATGTAGTTTCTCTTCTTTATTGGTCTATTCCTGAGATGGCAAATATATGCAACTCTGAGAGATGTTGCTAATTAGTCTTAGTATCTTTCTCAGTAAATCCAGATGAAGACCATAACTCTCCAACCCTACTATTCAGGCATTCACCACTAACTAATTAAGGCTGGCATGGAGTTAAAACTTGTTTCCATCCCAGACCTGTCACTTTCAGGGCCATGTCACTCTGTGCCATTCTGACCTCTGTCTTCCTAACACACTTGCCCTGTCCTCAGTGGAAGGCAACTACTTCCAGTGCAGCAAGACCCCTTCTCCTTCTCCCTTTCTGTTTTTCTCCCAGAGCATTGCTGCCTCTGATTCTTGGCTTTCTCCAGCATGAGGGACCTGAACTCATTATGCTTCCTAAGTCTGGGAGTCATGTCTCAAGCTCTCCAGTGGTTCTCTTGGAGCCACTGCTCACTTGGTTTAAGGTGCTGAGAAAGGATCTTCCCCCGTCACAGGCTGTGTATCCCTGAAAGCTGACTCAGACAGAGTTTATCATGCAGGATGATTCTAAGGGCATCTGTGGGGTTCACGCCTGTGGAAGGAAACAAGGGAAGCAGGTGGGCAGCAGGAGATGTAGAGCAGCTGTGGGGCCCAATGACAACCTCAGCCAAGCCCACAGAAAGCTCCAAAACTCCAATAACCCTTTATAGTGGTCCCAAGATGACCCACCCCGTCATATACTTTCTTGTGTCAGTCACTGGATGTGGGCCATGCCAGGAAGGGTTGGGACTTTGGATGAGGCAGTCCTTTACTGTGGACAGAATCTCAACGAAGTTGTCTTTTCCTGTCCCCCCTTCTCCAGCCTCAACTGCTTTCAGAGCCAGAGGGCAGTGATACATCATGCAGGCAGATCTGGCTTTAGGCCTTCTTAGCCTGCCTCAGAGAAGGACTTTAATTAAAACTTTCATTAACTTATCATTTTTGTTTTCAGGTTTTGAGGCTTCAGCTACAACAGAGCTCCACTTTACCATCCTGCTGCATCCAGCAGATTGTTAAACTTCCTATACTGCATTATCTGGGTATTAAAGATCATGACCTGTATTCCTATAACCCACCTTGGCATAGCAGGTATAAAATGACCCAAATTTCAAGTGATCTTTTTAAGTAGCCACACAATACACCCTCCTTTTTATTTTGGAAAAAATACAATCACTCTACACAAAGGCTTAGCATGACACTGAGCATATCAGTGGTATCTGCAGACCTTTGGTGCTGACTCAGTGGCTATTGGCCTTAGAAGCTGTTACTGAGTTTGAGTTAAGGCTGCCCTCAGTGCCTGCAGCTTCCTGAATGCTTTTGGGAAGGGCTTCATCACAGGGAACTTGAGCTCTCTTTCTGTGCCAAATATAACTATCCCAATCTTTAAGGGAGCCCGTTCCCCCTTTTTGTTCTCAGGATAAATAAAACAAATCAAACTGTTCTCTTTAGTTCTCTTTGTTGACTTTCTCAGTAAATTCCTACCGGGCATATGTGACTATCACTGGGGTCATAAAAGGCATCTTTCAAGTTTAGGTGTACTTTGTAATTCTGCTATTACCAAGCCGAAAGTAAAGAACAAGAGAAGAGTAAATAAAAGAAACAGACCAGGAAATTGGTAGATAGCTGGTCTTTACCTAGATCTGGATGTTAGGTCAGGAAATTATTATTTCAGTTTCAGGCTCTGAGATGATCTCTGACATGTTACTTCCTCACTCTCTCTGCTTTGGTTTTCTTACCAACAAAAACGAAGAGATTGGATAAATTTGTATTTTGTCCAAAAATCCATGTTATTCTAGGTATGGTCACTGTGCTTAGGACAGAGCCCTGAAGTTGACAGACAGGCAGAGGAATAAGGGCTAGCAACAAAGATTGGGAAGAAATGATCAGTAAGGAAAGAGAGAATCCAGAAAAATAGCTCAGAAAAAGCAAGAAAAGAAAAGGTCTTCATAAAAAAAGATTAATTGCCAATGTTCAATATTCCTAAAAGCTCAGATAATATAAAGACTAAAAGAAACAATATGTAATTCAGTAGCCAACAAGTAGGCTAAAGAGTGACTAGACGTGAGGATAGAGGAAACAGTGGAAGGAAACAGCCCAAGATATTATTACTAGAGCCTTCCAAGGGAGAAAGAGAGAACTGGAGAGGAAGGTAGCAGAAAAATATGAACTTTAAAAAATACATATTTTTTGACCCTGTCTTACTTTTGTAATTGAAAAAAATCAAATAGAGGAATGAATGAGAGATTTAAAAAATGTAGACATTAATTATAAGCTATACTTCCAAGAAGACTGCCTAATAAATATAAATGTCTCGTATAAGGTTTCATGGCCAAACAAAAGGAGTCAAAGTAAAGGGAAAACAAAACAAAACAAAACAAAACCATGATCACCCACAGGCAACTTCTCACATTTGACTCAGATCTCACCATTCCATCACCATAGCTCTTCTCCAAAAGTCTTTTCACTCACAGGAAAGAGGCAGAGCAGGCTGATACATAATAAACTTCCCACCCAATTGACTGAAATCAACCTGGAGGCTACTTCTATACGATGTACATATCGATTTCCCTAGACCAACTTGTCATTTTAAGGATGGTTTCTGAAACTTTAATGGAGGTTGGTCTTGCATTCTTGTGATAGCCTTTAAACATAATCTTAATGAGATAATAGCCCCAAAGCACCCCTTTCACAATTATTGTAACCACCCTGTTCATCTTCCAGAGTGCCCAACTCTGAATATGATGGGAACTCTCACTCAGACCTAAATCTTGGACTTAATCCATAAACCCAACTGAGAAAAGAAGTAAAGATAAACAGAAAGAAACTACTATCTTAAGCTATGTTTTAATAGGGTCTTATGCATGGTTGAAAACAGTTGTTATTTTGTCAATCTCCTAGGACAATTTAAAAAAAAATTTTGCTGTATACATGTTTAGAGAAAAAAACAAAAAAACCTTTTGAGATCAGAAATGAAAGGCAGTATTGTAAACTTGGCAACTGCTGGATCTCTTAAATGATGAGAGATGGAAGGTCAATCACTTAGTAGTAGAATTTTTTCCTGTTCTTTTAGTGCAGTGCTTGAAAGTGTTTTCTCTAAAACTTTATTCAGTGCAATATGAAGTAAAATGTTCTCTATAGTTATAACAGTTCATCCACCTAGGACACCTCTTTTCTATAAGAGACTTTCCTCTAATACTAACCAGTCCACATACTTGGGCTGAAATTTCTAGTGTTCAAAGTGAGGCAGGAAGATGTTTTAGGACACATACATTCAAAGATAATAAAACAAATGAGAATTATACAATGAATGTATAATGAGGAATGACACAGAATATAGAATAAGTACTGAATGGCTGCAAATAAGGTCATCCTCTTAGCTGATTTATCCTGTTGCCCACTTCATAGAAAAATAGAAATGGTCAAGAATGAATAACCTTAGTTTTCCCAATTCCTGCCTCTCAACTCCTACCACACCCTGACTTTCCCACTTCCCACTTCCCTTCTGCCCCATAAGAAGTGCCACCCTTCTACTCAAGGCTGACTCCTTGGTCCATTCTATTCAAACTCCTGCATGTGCCACTCTGCCTAATTCGATGAGCTCCAGCAAAACTCACCTTGATTCATGGAAATAGACAAAACCAGTTATCTCCAAACTGGCTCTTCTATCCCATTTTCTAATGTGGATGGCCCAAAGATTGATCTAGCTCATCATTAAGAAGCCTCACAATTTCTATGCATTTAAGTCAGTCCCAGTTAATGTTTTGATATGGGTTAGAGTGTTATCTCCTCCGGGAAAACTTATCACCTCAGCATTTTTTTTGCCAGTGGCAATTTGAGTGAAGAAGCCATTTCTGCTTAGTAAGGCAACCAACAACGTGTCTACTTGTTTGTGGAATCATCTGCAACTTTTTGTAATTTCAGGGGTGGGGTGAGGGCAGCAACAGTGACCTGAGCTCTAGGAATTTAGCTCAGTGACCCAGCAAGTTGGGAATGTGTCCAACCTGCATTTAGGAAGCATCCAACCATGACCATGTTGTTCAGTTCACTAAATGCAGTGAAAACTATGTGTTTTTTTCATCTTAATTATATCGATTTTTATCTTCAGTCTTTAAATGTTTAAATGCCTTTTCTAAATTATGTTTCTTGGGAGGTTAATATACAACGCATGGGGGAAAATTGGTGCACAATGGATCTGAGAAATGTTAGATTAAACACAACTGAACAGGTTTCTTTATAGCAAAAATTATTGAAGACTTTACTATACAAAAATAAAGTGTGAATTTCCAAGGATGGAAGGCTATGATATACCATGTTCCCAAACATATTTGGCCAGGAACTCTCCTACAAAGTACAGTTCTTCAAGGACTAGTGTTCCACAAACCCACTGGAGAAAACATTGTTCAGAGCATCACCTTCCAAAATTTCTTCTGCAATGTTCCCTTCAAATTCCTGGAGAACCAGCACCTGTCATAAGATTTTCTTTTCAATCATCATAGTATACAACCAAACCAAATGATATTTTGAAAGTTTAATTTTGTCTATGTGATGAACAGTGACAACCAGTTGAGGGTACTCAGGTATGATCAAATTTAAAATATAACTGTAGATAAGAGAATTATGAGAAAGGCACCAAAGTTAAAGTTAAATTCCACACCTGACCTGGGAAAGACAGTTTTTGTTTGCTTGTTTGTTATTAATTTTAGATTTTTGTTTTGTTTTGGCCCCAAATTCTCGGTTGACAGTAATTACCTTTCCTTCTCCTTCTTCTAATTTTAGGAGAACTAATTTTAGGACCTCCTCTAGATTTCTGGTTCTTGGTTTCCAAACTTCGCTCTATGTAAGGATCATGGGGAGGGGTGGAAGGGGGAGGAGAGGAGGGTAGTTAGGGAAGGGAAATGAAGATGGTGGTTTAGAGATTCTGATGCCAGTCTGCATTCCACACCAAGTACAGCAGACCCCAGAAAGGGAGACAGGGACTCTCAGTTCAGTCCCTAAACATGTAGGTCTCTATGATGGTTAAAATTTGTGTCATATTGTCTAGGTCATGGTACCCAGATTTTTTGGCAAACACCAGTCTCAATGGTGCTATGAAGGTTTTTGTTTGTTTGTCAGATATGATTAAATTTGAATCAGTAGACTTTAAGTAAAACAGAGTCCCCTCCATAATGTGAGTAGGCCTCATCCAATCATTTGAAAGCCCTAAGAGTTGAGGTCCCCAGAGGAAGAAGAAATTCTGTTTACACTGCCTCATGCTGCAGCACCAACTCTTTCCTGGTTCTCCAGCCTGCTGCACTGTTGTATAGAATTCAGACTTGCCAGTCCCCACAATCGTGTGGGCCAATTCTTTAATAAATAATTATCTCAATAGATAGATACATACATACATACCTGCTATGGATCCTATTTGTTCTATTTTTCTAGAGGACCCTGAGTAATACAGTCTTATAATCATCTTACCTACTTTTAGCAGGACCATGGCTTCTCTAATCCATTGCTGCATTTGTATTTTTCATTATAACTTCTGAGTAGAATAACTATTTTCACAAAGTAACAAGAAATAGAATCCTTTATATTTGGTCAGGGAGAATTATACCTCTTTACTTGACCAAATTAGTTATTTCATTGACCTTGCTCTTAGAGTTAAATATATCGTGTTGATCTTGAACATTTTTAATAAGCATATTTATATTAGAGACCAAGTGTCAAAATTGTTTAAACTAAAAGGCCCAGTTTGCAATGAAATGAAACAAATTCTAGTGGATGTTACTGAGCTGCCAATAAGGACTAATTGAAACTCAAATGTTCTTTATTGTTCGTTAATTATGTGATTGTTATTCATCCAACCTTCTTGATTTGTTCATGTTAAATAATCATGCTTGTATTTCACCCCAGCCCTTCTGTTTAGCTAACCAATTAATTAAGGATGAGGATACTCTGCATTTATTAGCATCCTAATGGTCAGATTAATTCCCTGTGGCTCAAACATCTACATGTGTTCAGCTTTTGAGCTCAGCTCCCCTTTTAACTGATTATCATTTTTTATTGCAGATTCTCAAAACCTTTAAACATTCAGTCCAATCCACCTCATTGAAACTGCCCCTTGAAGATAAAATGCAATTGTTAATACAAGTACTACAAAGGAATCGTTCACGATGGAGGCTAGAAATTCATTAGAAATCACTAGTAGTCAGGAATTCCTGTGCTCTTGTCTATTCCTGTCTTTGAGGTATAAAGGGCCAGCAAGTTTTAGAAGCACCCACTGGTCTGAGGTCATTGATATAGTTTAGATGGTTGCCTCCTCCAAATCTCATGTTGAAATGTGGTGCCCGATGTTGGAGGTGGGGACTATCGGGAAGTGACTGGATCATGAGGGAAAAGGTCTCATGAATGGTTTGGTGCTATACTCATGGTAATGAGTGAGTTCTAGTTTTATTAGTTCACCTGAGAGTTGGTAGCTTACAAGAGCAGGGCACCACTTCCTCTCTCTCCTGCTCCCCCTCTACCACGATTGCATGTTTCATGAGCTCTCATCAGAAGCCGAGCAGATGCTGGCACCGTGTGGAACTATGAGCCAAATAAAACTTTTTGTTTTTATAAATTACCCAACCTTAAGTATTTCTTATAACAACACAAAACAAACTGATATAATCCTGCCACTCTTTTTTTTCTTTTCCAAGAGACCTGTAGTCCAAAGCCATCATCAAAATTCATTGGGTTGTGTTACATCAAATATTTAAGAAATCAGGACATTGTCTCTGTCAAAAGACAAAATTATAACAAATTTGGTTTAAAAGTCCTATTAGCTTTTGTTAGCGATTCATGAGTTGGGGAACATCTCATGTGAAGATTTAGAAAAGGCACTCTGATGAGCATGACAGAACAGTTGTTTTTTGTAAGGCAGGAACGAGAAAACAGGATAAAAATCATTTTAAAAAGCAGATCGGTTGATATTAGGTTACTTTCCTTGTACGGGTTAAAGCAGAGGGGACTTTCGTATCATGTGACTCAGTTTGGTTGGGTCCTCTCTGATTGGTTACTGTAAATCTCCTGTTTCCAGGGAAAACTGGTCTGTTTGGGTTTTACTTGCTTGCTTAAAGTTTCAATTTGATTATGTGATACTTAGCATGGGTGACTGACTTCCTTTGGGTTTGATCTGTTGGAGTCTAGTGCAGGAGCTCAGTGCAAAAAAATAGCATCCTATAAATCTCATTGAACATCTCTGAGCCAAAGTCACATTATCTATGTTTTAAAGAACCTCTGAGCACAGACTACAAGAACTTGCACTATATTCAATTAGCCACAGCAAGTCAAATACTGGTAAAAAGAAAGTTCTCTGGTTCTTGAGTGAGTGAAGACCATTTTAATCAACGGGATAGGTGGGTAGAAGAATTGATAATTGCTAGTTACGCATTGGAGGTTACCTTTCATTTGGGAAGAGGGCAGGACCAGCTACATAATTTGGGGAGCCTGATTGTGCAAAATGAATGGCAGGCAGGCACATCGCGCTTATCTCTTTTGCTCGCAAGAATACTTCATTGTCTCATCAGTCTTCACGTAACAAACCACAAGCTTGACGCTTAAATTATTAAGAATTTCAAGATCGTAACAGCAGAGCATTAAGCCCACTGTGGGTCCTTCTGAGTGTGGGACCCTGTGTGACATGACTGTGATGCTGGTCCTGGAAGAGGGTGAAATTTTTCACCTTGTATGTCAAGAGACAACTTTGATATCAGTTTTTTTTTAATGTCACATTGAGTTTCTTTGAAAATAATCCTTTGCATTTAAATCCAAAGATGCCAAAAATATCATCTAGATAAACTGACTCCACATTTTCAGGTGTTTTGTAAGTTAACTCTGATCTCATATGACTTTGGCTTCTCAAAAGGGATTATATCCTACAAAAGGGAAACCTTAAGATTAGGACTTCAGAGGCCATGACTGGAAGGAAAGCAGCTGAATGTAGGAGTTAACAACACAGTCTTTGCAACCAGATGAAGCTGCGCTCAAACCAGACCTTTTTCACTTCTGGTGGTGTGACCTTTAGAACATTGTAAAATATTTGCTTCGTTTCCGGAAAAAAAAAAAGAATAATGATAATGTTCCATAGAGTTGTTGAACAGGTCAGACCCAATCTAGTGTCCCCAAGTAATCCAATTATCTTTGGGGGATGCCACTGAGTTCCTGAAGACCTAGAAGTTTGACCCCAACCCCTATTCCATCCGCTCCCAGTTCAGTGTCCTTCTTACTATTTCTATGAATCCTAGAAAGTTCAGGTTTTCATGATCTTCTTTGGCTCTGAGATCCTACTTGTGCTCAATTACCTGTTTAGGCATCCCCTAATTTTCCCACAGTGCTGTCCCTGGCAGGAAAACCCAGACCTGAGCTAGAGTCCATGTCTGGATTTACACAAGCATACACAAGGAGTTCATCAAGACATTTGTGTGTCTAGCTAACGGTATAAAAGGTATGAAGATAGAGTGTACTTGTATTTTAGAATTATAAGCAGACACTCTTAAAATATTCCTTTTCACATTCACCAACTTGAACTCCGATCTGCCTTCATCTTAGGAGAAAGAAAAAGAAAACCTAAAACATTCTATTTCCTCTTACTCAGATGATTCAAAACTTCCTTTTGCTCTCTCTTTCTAAACTACACCCAGCCCTTTAGCTGCAACCAAGTTACCTTTTATAAGGAACTTTTCTAAACAAAGATTATTTTCTCACTAACGTTAACATGGTACTATTTTACAAATGAAGAGACTGAATTCAACTATTCTGTCCAAGATTATACAGCTAGAAATTTGGTGACGTTAGAATTCAAACCCACAGTTTTCTGAATGGGAGCCCAAGTGCTTAGTCATTATGTTGTGCTTATTTCCAAATTTGAGGATATTCATTAAATATTCATTATATACCAATCTCTGTGCTAAACGCTTCACATAATAATCAATTCTCACAACAAGCTTGCTAGGTATTATTATTGCCATTTGACAATGAGTTATTCAGGCACAGTGAGATGAAGTAACTTACACATCTAATAATAGTAGATTTGGATTTCTTTCTTTTTTTTTTTTTTTTTTTGAGTTGGAGTCTCATTCAGTCGCCCAGACTGGAGTGCAGCGGCCGCTCCCGGCCACCGCAGCCTCGACCTGCTGGGCTCCGGCGATCCTTCCGCCTCAGCCTTCCAAGTAGCTAGAACTACAGGCGCACGCTACCACGCCCGGCTAATTTT